>JANDJT010000102.1:24834925-24850229 GCA_024331685.1 Stegophilus panzeri | reverse complement strand
TATAAAAAAAACACGAGAATGCTTCAGAATCAGTTTTGCATGTTTTTTTCTATTTAAACTACCCTTCATTTGCTACCATTTGACGTCCATCCGAGGGAGGGACATTAGGAAAAAAATAATCCATTTAGAGTTAAAAAAAAAAAAAAAAAAAAAAAAAAAAGAGCATGGAAAAGCTATGTAGATTGCTTTTTCTTTGCTTTTTTCAGTTTTAGCTTTCCATGTGTGATTTGTTGGCATTGAAGTTGGAGCTTGACGCTCTATGTAAGTGCTATGATAAACCACCCATTTTTCAAACCAGTCTCTTTGTTCTGTTATTTTTGTACCAAATACAACAGAAAAATGCACCTTGTCTACTGGGTTACAAGAAACACTTATTTGGTTTGAAGCCCACATCCTGCTATGGTCAATTTGTGTCTTTTAAGGAAGTGCTAGTGATCGTCTTCACTACAGGCTCACAGACCTTGAGGAAGTCTTCTTCTTTGTCCCCGTACTTGGTGGATGATGGGCAACAACTGTTTTTGTGCCCCAACCTCCGCTTTTAGAAAAGAAAGGAAACTTCACCAGCATAAGCTCTGTATAATGATGGACGGAAGAGTCTGTGGCATATTGCACGTCCGACAAACATGATTCTGTTTTTTTTTTTTTTCCCACCGGGTCACAAATAACTGAGATCATTCCTGGAGCAGAAGAGAAGGAAACGAACGTGTTTTGACCATTCGTTCTGTGTGGTGTGTTCCGAGTGTTCTGTTAAAAAGTTCTGAAGACAGTGGTTAATGCAGCACACAAACACACACACACACACGCTGGCAACTAGTTGCTCAGCCTGTCCTGCAGATGAGTAAGCACCAGCCGCACGTCTGTCCCTTTAATAGTGATACGGACAGACGAGGGTGATGGCTGAGGTCTGGAGGAAAAGCAGATGTGTGCTGTGGCCTGTGTGCCAAGTCAAGCATGGAACTTTTCTTCTCTGCTGGCTCGAAAGGGAGATAAATGTGCAATTCTCTGATCCATCTCTTCTGTAAGCCCAGAGTGAGTGTGTGGGAGATGGGGCTGGTAAGCAGTTAAGGCTAGTTTAGTGCTGTTAAACGAACCCGCCAGGCTAACAGATGAACAAAAAGCAATGGATACAGTCTAAAGGGAAGGACTGATAGGAATGATGCATTTCTTTGGGGGAGTAGGGAGGAAGGCTCGTACGGTGTATCTGGGGTGATGAGGGGCTTGTGCCAGGGGACATTTAAAAATGGCAGCTTGTCTGATCAGTTGTAGTAAAATACAGTTTCACACAGTTTTCAGTTATTAAGAGAAAGTTTGTAATTAAAGGTTCTATTTCCTTTTAGTTTAGTCACTTGCTCTTCTCCAAAAGTCTTAGAAAATACTGTAACCAAAGCCTCACATGAAAAACAAAACAAAACAAAAACGACAACAACACAAAAATCCACTGAAATGATGCAAAATAAAAAGGAGGCGAAGAGGAAGAAGGTCAGCAGCCTCTACAAGTGTATCTTCAGCCTCCTGTCTCTTGGTTCACAGTTCCACTTATGCTGATTATCACCACATGATTTTGCTTGGTTTTTGCTCCTGCGTAATTATATTTCTTCAAGTTTTTTTTTTTTGTTTGTTTCATGTTCATTTTTATTTTTAATATTCATAATCCTCCTCCTGAGTCGACTCCCTCACATGGACTCTCCACTCAGCAGGTCTCCAGGAAGCAGCGTGTTAATAGGGGTTGGGCTGCCTACCACTCGGCCCTCCTCTGTACTGGGCGGCCCCCAAAGGCTGGAGTACTGCTGCACACCCCCCCATAGCAGCTCGTTGCCTGCCTTAGCTGCACTGCCAGCTCCGCCTCCTCCCAGGCTGCCGGTGTTCCAGTGGCCAATGGGGTGCGACGAGGCAGACGCTCCACCCCCCAGCCGTGTCTGATTGGTGCCCGGGTTGGCCTGCCAGCTGGTGGTGGGTGTAAGTGATTGACCCTGTGCAAAGAAGCGGTTCACCTCCTCCTCTCCAGCGAATTCTGCCAGGATGGTGGTGTTGCCCAACACACACCTGCACAAACAGAATGAAATCAAGTCAACTCCGATCCACACACACAAAGATTTGCCTTGAGGATCATGGAGCAGAATATAGCACAGGGGAACTGGACACAGGATTGGATAAAGTGTCAGCAGTACAACAAATGAAGAACAACAGCAATGTTAAAAAATAAATAAATAAATAAATTATGGTCTGTATGTAAAACTGCTACAATTTACTAACCAATTGTGAAGACTGAAGTAAAAAACAAAAAACGAACACCATGAACCATATATATGAATTTGTTCTCTTCAATAGCATCCAGGATGTACTGAAATTCTGAGTTGACTTTTTCCATCAACATGTTGGTCTATTTTCACTTTAAAAGAAAAGCCACTTGTCCTACATTACCCACAATGCCGTTTGGCCACCTGCTGATACTTGTGCAGTGGGATTTGGCCCTCTCTTTATCTCTACCTAAAGAGTGATGCAGCAGTGTTTTAGGGTTTAAGTTTGTCCAGTTCTCTCACCTTCCCATGTATACACTCTTCTTAAACAGCTCAGCTTCCTACGATTCAACTTTCAGAAAAAAAAAAAAAAAAAAAAAACCAACAAAAAAAACCTCATGCATTAATTTTTTTAGTTGAAACTTACCTCTTTTAAAAACAGGATTTTAGCTTCAGAGTATTCTTAGACACTGAACTAGCATGAGAATATGTTTTTTTTTTATGGAGACCTAAGTGACTTTGCCAAAGTCCCTTTGCCGTAAATGTAAAGGTGCAAATTGTTGCATTGTAATGCACTTATGATAATTACAGTGAACAAGAATAGCTCTAGGATACATTAGACTGTTGAATTGCGCAACGTCCCGCAAAACAGATATCCGCATACATGTGAAAATGAAGCAGCAAAGAACCCTAACTGCAGGTCTGAACTGTAACTCATCAGTGGATCTAGTGTACCTATATGAACACAGAGTGTCAATTAGCTACAAATAAGGTTTTCCCATCTCTACTATACACCATGTAGGAAAGAAAGAAAGAAAGAAAAAAGCATAACAGCACATACATGTGCAGGGACTTCTGGGCTTTGCCAGCTTCGTCCTTGGAGCTGTAGCGCACCACAGCGTTGCCCTGCGTCAGGTTGAGGTGGAATGTGATTAAGGGGCCATGCTGCATGCACAGCGTCCGCAGAGTAGAGCCGTCAATCTAGAGAACAGACCCAGTCACACACAAGGCCAAATAACAAGGCATTTTAATGACAATGTGTACGTTTATTTAGTCTTCCTGCTGTACCTGGGGTGTAAGATTCCTTAGTACCAGCCAGCTGCTGGTCCTGTTGGAGCTGTCTGTACTCCATGTGGTACCTGTTTAAATAAACACACATATGATAATGATAAAACTAATGAGCTATATTTTAAAAATGGCAACCAAAAGACCTTCATGCTTGTTTAGTTTCTACAGGTACAACTGAATCAGGCTTCTGAACACCGCATACTGTCTGAACTGTATTCTCAGTTCATTTTCAGAGGCTGTAATGAAGGAAGAGACATTATGGCTGGATTTCGGGGGGGAGGAAAAAAAAAAAAAAAAAAAAAAAAAAAAAAAGTAGTCACAGAAAGTTTTTAATAAAAGTCTTTAGCCAGTATGTATATAAACATTGCCCATTATGGGCAAAGAAACTGACTGCAATTCTGCAGTAGGCTGAGCAGTATATCATTACTGTTAGTGTAGTCTCAATTAAGATAAGATATTTTGGAGCATCGTTAAGCATTATTCATTATGTTGTTGATTGTTGCGTATTTTCTTCAAGAACCAAAAGTCTAAGAAAGAAAATGATGTGCTTAGATACAGGCTGCGTTTTCTGGTTTAGTCTGACATGACAGGATGGCTGTATGCAAGTGTGCCAACTGCAAGAACATGTAAGAGAAGTGATTTCTGTGCTAAGTGTGAGGCTGATGAGCGGCTGCATCATCATTGTAGATTCGAGAAGGCGCATCATGGCTGATGTTGCCAGGCAGTATTTGTACATCAGTGCCGCTTTTTGTGTTTTCCTCCTTGCTTGTTACCACATCACATGCAGCAGTTTCACTCAAAGTTTAATTATCGGAAAATAATGGCTTAAACCAGGGGTGTCCAATCTGATCCGGAAAGGGCCGGTGTGGGTGCAGGTTTTCATTCAAACCAAGCAGAAGCCTCACCTGAGTCTATTGAAAGCCAACATTAACTGATTAAACAGGTGGAATCAGATGTGGCTCCTGCTTGGTTGGAATGAAAACCTGCACACACACCGGCCCTTCGCGGATAAGATTGGACACCCCTGGCTTAGACGGTACAAAGTAGGTTTTCTACTCATTTGCTGTGCCACAAGTTAATTCTCCAGCTCAATTTGCTGCATTAACATCCTGAGAGCTTGGAATGTGAAATCCGCTGGTGAGCGTAAAATGTCATTCATTGTGCTTTTGTACCTATTAGCAGACTGCACCAAGCTTTTCACGCAAGTGTAAAAGTTATTTATGTTTTGATGTGTGCCATACAGACCTGTTTTCGTGTGTGTGTGGGTAGCAAGAAGAGAATTTGCCTTGAAAACTGTAAACAGTATTTTACAGTCAGAGGTTTTTGTTAAAGCAACTACCACCATTTCAAAAGTTCTTTATGTGCGTCGCTAATCAACATACAGATCCAACAACATTGCGCAACCGCTCAAAAAAACAAAACAAAACAAACAAACTACATAATGGAAATGGTAATCTTACACAATGTAAAAACAACCTACGCACAGCATCAGGACAAAACACGAGTCACAATGATGGTTTCGTTTCAAATCAGTGAATTGCTCTTGTTCATTTACGTCACTCAGTTGCTTTAGTTGTGTGCATACCCTCATACATCCAAACTGTTTTATATAAGAAGTACCTGAGGAGTAAGAACCGCTCCAGCCAGGCACCAAGCCTAGGCTGTTGCCCCCCCAGGTGGAGGAGGGCTTGGTATTGGTCAGGCCAGGTGGAGGACGTGTGGGGGCTGTAGTGTTCCTCGGTCCCTGAGGCACCTTCCACAGCTCATGGGACAGTGAGGCCTGCGTGTGCGAGATGGGCCCTGGCGACCAAGTGGACTTCATGTCTGAGAGCTTGCCTGCATGAGCAGTCAGAGGTGTGAAAAACAACTGATTAACAACAGAACTTTGTACAAACACATGTAATGCATTTTATTAGTTCAAAACTACAAGAAAACAGTGAAATGGGAGTGAGGGGTTCTCATAATGCAGGACGTTATTGAAGAAGAAAAAAAAAAACACTGTGTACAGTTACTTTCCTCACTAATTCAACCCAACATTTAGCTGCTGATCATGCTACACACCAGACTACTGCCCCACTAACACTCAGAAACATAAATGGTGAAACAGGGAGTTCTATGTCTCAGAAGGGGCACACTGTGAGAGCAGAAATACTGTGCTACAATATAACCTTGTGCTCACACTAGCGAGCGACAAAGCAACAGCATGACAAGCAACATATGAGCTTGGATTTTCAACTTGATGCAAATTAGGTATGATGGGATAAAGTGACAAATCCAAACAATTAATTTGAATGCTTCCTCAGACGTGAATGATACATTTATTTTCTCATTGTCCCTCTCACAACTTTCCTACCTGCAATTACTTCTTAAATTTTGCTTGATTCAAAAAAAAAAAAAAAAAAAAAAAAAAAAAAGCAAGAAAAACTTTCAACTGCGTTTTGATCTTATCCTGCCGTAGACAACCTCTCATTAAATGTATGAAGACATTACAAAGAAAAATGAAGCAGGGTTGGAAGTATCAGTGTCTCCGGTAAGTGCTTATAGCTAGTACAGTAAGCTTGTGCTGTAAATCCATTAACAGCTAATACAAAGACTGACATGCAAAGTATAACCCAATGTTCACATTGATCAGTTGTTTCATTTTTGTTTAACTAGTTAGAAGAAGATCTATAGATATATAGGTATATGGTTGCTCCTCTGGTAAGTGTATGTAGATAGATGTTACAGATAGCTGGCACTGCTAATCTGCTAACAATGCTAATATGAAGCATGGCATGTGACGTATATCAAACAACCAATTAACACACTAGATTAAAATATTAATTATTTAACAAATTTTTAATTATTACTTTTTAAATCCATATTAAAAGACAATTAAATATTGCGTATATTATTTGTATAGTATATTTTATATATACATACATATTGTAGTTATTCATGTGCAGTAGGCTATATATTTTTTGCTACTTCCCTCTCTCTTTGGAACTAAAACCACTGGATGGATGGTACATGCTCACAAGCAAAAGAAAGCAGCGCCCAATCCAGGAGCCTGTGTTGCCCGAAATAAATCACGCAAGAACACAAGGGAGAAGGAAGAAATGGGACAAAAAAAGCAATAAATAAAAACTGGTGGTGCTGACTTTGAAATATGAAATAAGCCCATTGCAGCCTATTATTTGGTTTTGACCAAATATTTTACTATTAAAAGGTGGCTAGATCATTGCTAAGACTTTTTTCCCTTCTTTGTCTTCTCACCTCCACTCCTGTCTCTGAGCAGGTAGCGATTCACATCCTGAATGTTGGTGTTGATGGTGGGGCCACTGGGGACACTTCCTGGGGTCACATTGGGGTCCGTCTCAGGGTCAATATTCTGTAGTCCTTTCCAGGGCACTCCTGGGCAGAACTCTGATGTAGTTCAAATTGGTCATTACAAGACTGACTCGAATACTTAGAATCACATAAGCTGAGATACTGCATTTTAGTTCATTATTAGTCTACAAAGGGCTGAGCAAGATCATGTTCAACAGTTACTGACCTGGTGGCCAGCTGATGTTGGTCCCATTGGACATCTTGTCATTGGCATTCTTGCTCTGGCCCCAGCTGTCCGGGGTCACCAGTGGACTGGCAGGAGAGTCAGTGCCCTGCATCAGGTTATATGGGTTGTAGGAGTCATCCAGACTGGGTTTACCTGGAGCACCAAGGTTTGGACCTGCAGAGATGGCACCTGAGAAAAACAGAGAGGGGAAAAGACAGAAACACATACACTGTGTTAAATCTGTACTCTGCATAACCGATGTCTATAGATATAGAAAGCAAAATCAGATCTGTACCATGCTTGCTGAGGCCAGGTTCCATAGGCGAGGAGCTGCCAGAGAGATTCTCCATGGAGTTGGGGTGCGTCCACTGTGACAGGCGCGACTGAGGCTGAGGAGAGTCCTTCATGGACAGACCTCCCACCTCCATGCAGTTTACATTCATGTTGGGGTTCAATCCAGCTAGACAAGCAAACATGGCATGAAGATCTAAATGGTTATTTCACATAATGCTATCAACACTGGAAACAAAATAAGCTGTCTATTAACACGAAAATGGGAGAGACAGAAAGATAGAACCAATTCTCACAGAGGGTATAAGAGGAGAAGGAGTTGGGAGAAGACTGCGGCTCTTTGGTCGGCAGGTCAGAGACAGAGAGGCCTGATGCCTGTTGGTGTGAAGGAAATGCGTCCAGTGCTGATTTGCCTGCGCTGGGATGCAGGCTGGGATGAGCGGGAGGAGGCTGCTGCTGCTGCTGCTTCACCAGCAGAACCTGGGCCAGCTGCCGCTGGTGCTGCTGGATCTGCTGCTGCATGTTATTGATTGTACGTGCAACCTAGCAAACACACACACACACACACACACACACACACACACACACAAAGACATGTTAAACTATTCTGATGATCTGCAGAACGTCTCAAGTTCCCTCTATAATGTTCACAACCTGATGCTCCTATTGCTGACACGATTACGTCGTGATTCAACCACTGAATAACTGCATCCAATGTTCTTAAAGCGGGATCCACGGTCCCCAGGGGTCCATGAGACATAGCCACAGGGCCTATGATTTTGCTACTGTGGTGGAAACCATTGGAATCAAAGAAATTGTAAAAAGGCTGAGAAACCCTTTTATATCCTATATCACGTGCTCTTGCTTAAACAACCATTACATTTATGGCAATTGGTAGACGCCCTTATCCAGAGCGACTTACATTTATCTCATTTATACAACTGAGGGTTAAGGACCTTGCCGGAGGGGCCAACAGGGGTAGCTTGGCAGTGCTGGAGCTTGAACTCTTGACCTTCTGATCAGTAACCCAGAGCATTTAACCTCTGAGCCCCCACTGCACACGTGTTATATCCTTCTGACTAGAAAGCATGGACAGGTTTTCCTGAAAGGAAGTGATAAGCTTACTTGCTGCTCCTGTTGTCTGATAGGGCCAGAAACGTTACGCTGTGCCTGCAACATCTGCTGTTGAATTTGTAAACGCTGGTATGCCTGCACAAACACACACCACCACACAACAATTAACACCTTACATTTCATGCAACGAAATCAGTGTGAATGGAGGAAGACTTTAGTTTGTCATCTTTACTGACCAAAGGTCTTTTTCTGATCTTGACATGTAGTACTGCCTCATACTGACACTCACCAGTTGCAGATGGTAAAGTTGGTTCAACAGGGTCATATGCTGAGGGTTTATTGGTGAGGTTAAAAGTGCAGGGTTGAGACCAATGTTTTTTGCTGCAAACTGTAAGAGCTGTGCTTGAACCTACAAGACAATGAAATACATTAAAACAAGTCACCACATGTATCTCTAGTTGTTGACAGATCACAAGTTGACTTGTCTGTTTAGACTGACAATACTAGTGTGTGGATGTGTGAAACTCAGTGTATGTGTCCAGACACATAGCTAGAGGATGGAATTTCAGGTTTTCAACCTGCCAAAATGATGCTTTTTTTTTTTTTTTTTTGACAATTCTGACTGCTTTTTCATGTCGTGGGTGCTTAACACAAAGTAGCAAATAGCAGTGTTTTGCTCCGTAATTGCTCTACAATTATGTTCATAAAAGCTCAATGACAAATTCCATATTTAACTTCCCCAGATGTCAAATGAACACATCTTTAGTTTGTTTAAAATCACATTTTATTGTTTACCAGCTGCTATTTTGAAAAACAGGATTAACCAAATCACCATAATGCATTTTTCCCCTGTTTGAAAGCTACTAGCCAGTTGTTACTTTCTGAGCATAGAGCTATTGTGGTGACAGCCTGTGGAGGTCTATATCAGTAGGAGGAATGAAGGATAGATCTGGTTTTACAAGGTAAGATGAAATTTCCCCCGTATTACTAGCACATTATTTTAATCACGCTCACTGGAACGGTCATAATTTATTTCCTCTGCCTATTCATGTCATTCATATGGCAAGATTAGTTGGTGGTAGATTGTGCCTTAAATAATTAAAACGATACCACCACTGCTTCTACTACTGTCTAGTACTCACCCAAAATGGATGAGCTTGTCACATTGATCAATTTAACTGTACAGATCAAACGATGATTTTTCTTAATCCCCTTAAAATTAATTCCTGGCTACACTGCATTTGTCTCACCTGAGGGGAGAGAAACTGAGGCACTTGAGCACGTAGACTAGGCTGGGAGGAGTTGAGAGGTGGCACTGCTGGCTGAGGAGGAGGCTGCTGCAGGGCCCGGGTTTGTGCTGTTCCACTACTGCCAAACATGCCACTCTGCATCTATACACACCAAATAACAATGAGGAACATCGTCTTTTAGACTGACGGAGGGAAACATGGTATGTCAAAGAACAACCAACATTCCCTCTCCTCTCCCTGACCTGTCTGTTGTTCAAGTTTTGCATTGTGACCCCAAGACTCTGGCCAGGGAGGGCAGCACTAGCCAACGGGAGCTTCAGGCTGGGAGAAGGCATAAATGGTGAAGTTTGGGCATCGTCCGCTAGTCCTCCGTCCTGCAGTGCAGAAGATCCCACGATAAAGTTTTACACCGACTAGCATACAACATGCCATTTTGAACAGTTATGGAAGAGAAAGATGACTAGGCTACCTTGTCCAGGAAGGCAGGACGGTCTGAGGAGGAGTCTTTGGAGATGATTGAAGGCCTGCAGCTCATTGGCTTGTTGACGAGGCCATTACTGTAGTCAGAGATTCCCAGCCCTCGCTTATCTAATTCAGTCTTCTTCTCTAACAGGGCACCTACAACAGAAACAGGCACCAAGTTTTAAACTTGAAATATGTTTAAAAACCACGGCACTGAAGTGAATCTGGCAAAATGCACTAAACACATACTCATAGCCTGGTCCAGGTTCATATTGTTGCTCTTCAAAGCCTCCTCTGCAGGGTCTCTCTGTAGACGCATATTGAAGAAAATGCATCAGGAATTTTGGATGCAAATAGCACATTAAAAGCCTATACGGTCTTTGCTGATTACTGTACATTAATTAGATATTACAACAGGGAAAAAAACCCAAAAAAAACATGTTTAATGAGGCATGTTTAACACTTACAGGGAAACCCATATCTGTTAGCTGCTTAATCAGACGGGTCATAATCCAGGCATCGTCTTGTTTGTTAGGAACCTTCGGCTGCAAAATCAGAAAAGATCAGTGTTTGCTGTCTTCATCCACATTATTCATATAAGCATTTACTTAAAGCACACCTATTATGGTTTTGAAACGTGCCTAATTTTGTTTTAGAGGTCTCATACAATAGATTTACATGCATACAAGGTCAAAAAACACTTTAATGTGCTCATAATATAAACTGCAGCGTTACCTTTACCCTTTCTTTGTCTTTACTGACCTTCTGAGAACCTTTCTTGGGCTGGTTGCCCCATGAGCTGCAGGATGAGCTGCTCTCCTGAGAGGCTGTGCTGTTCCACATGTCACCCTCATCCTGCTCCCACTGCCCTGTCGACAGGCCCATGTCCTCTCCACCTCCCCAGCCATCTTGCATAGATTTAGAGGCTGTAAAAAAAATAGATAAATAGATAATATAAAACTACAACAATTCCTGCAAATACCAAAGGAACCAGCTCATCATCAATAACTGGAATTCAACCAAATACACAAGATCATGCATTGCATTCACTCAACAGCCGAGGTCAGTATAGTTCAGAGTTCGGAAACCTTATGTTTAGAATGTATTAGCATTACACCAACAATAAAAAAAAAAATCTCAATGAACTTGTTATAGCAACGTTGAATTCTTCAGCGCGGTTGGACAGAAGGTGTTTTCTTTAACAGCGCGGCACTGACAGCTGGTTGCAAATCACAGGTTTATATTAATGCTTGTTCTAATATGCTATTGTATGCTAAGGAACAACTTGCACAGGATTCAATAAAACATTTTTTTTTTTTTTTTTTTTTTTTTAACAGTCAGAAGTAAAGTTGCCCACCACAGGAAAGGACAGAGGACTTTGCATTTTGTGGTTATACGGTAAAAGGACAATCTGCATTGGTTTCTGTCTTATTAACTCAAAGAGAAAGTGAAGGAATGTTATAACATGTATAACATGATATAAAGTGTTAATAGGAACTGCTTGTTTTACGTTCCACAAGATTAACTGTAATTATAAATAATTAAAGAATATGACACATCATTGTTTAATAATTATTATGGTAAACAAAGTGCTGTCGCATAAGAGAAATAACACACTCAATTAAAACAGGATGCTTTGTTGTGGTTTATTCTTCACTTATACCACAGCGCTGTTTAATACCTGATTCTGACTGGCTGACAGACGTTCTAAGGTGTGGAATAATTTTTCAGTTAATGCTAAAGTAGTTCCAGGCAGGTCCTGACTGCATTACAGTTCCAGATCACTTCACCGATTTAATTGAACTAACAGAAAAGTTAGCCTACTGTCCAGCACAGCATACAGAGGGGCATACCCAAGGTGGAAATGTGGCCACGACACGAAGTGGAGGCTTGAGCCAGTGATATGCAGTTATTTGGGGTGGGGTGGGACAGAAAGAGCACGAGAGAGCACGTGTGATTGCAGAAATGAGCGAGAAGAGCCTGTGAGCAAGCGTCCATATTTATTTATGTTTTATTTCTCTGCAATAATGAAAAACAAAAAACCATGTGAACAAGTTGGCCTTTGTTTGTTCTATTTTTATATTTTCAGAATGAAACTACTGTTACCCCATGGCATGCATTATTTTCAAGTAACCGCATGGTAAGTTGTGTGTTACTCCTTACGTATCCTGTATTCTGTAGAACATGCTGGTAAACCATATACTGAACTGATTCATGTCATTTACAAGTACATCATGACTAGCTACAGGGTACCTGGGATGTGGATATGCTGGTGAAAACTAACCTGGCTTGCAGGGGGCAGATCCTGGTGGGCCTCCAGCTCGGCCATAGCCTTCAGGGCTACTGTCACCCCAGCCCCCAGGGGGTTTGCCCCAGGCTGATGTACCATTGTCCACGCTTGCTGGAGGGGGAACTGGCTCTCCCCATGAGGGCTCAGGTTTGGAGTGGACATTAGGCATTTCTCCCCATCCTGTACAGAGGCACAGGTAACCTCAGGAACACTACAATTACCATATATTCAACAAAAAGCATTTTTTAATGGAGTTGTACAATAAGCATTCAGTGTTGCAACCATAATGTTTTTACTATTGTGTGCTACTTGCTGAAGAACATTTCATAACGTGGGTTGTGTTGCATCCTTCTCCACGGCGCTGATTAATTTTTACAACTGTAAGAGGTAAGTAATACAATTTTGATGAGAATTATTCTATGGGCTGGATCCCAAGCTGCACTCTATGAACTACAGTATATAGTATTGACACAACTGTTATACTGACATATTATTTAGTATGGCACCGTTAGTGTTAAACTGTGCAAATCTTTTCAGAGACTTGAGTCATTTAAGTCTGTTAAATGATTTGTTCAGACAAAGCAGACAACAAAAAGCCTGAAATGTTTAAAATAGCTAATAATCATTACTTTCTAATAGGCTTGTACAAGCTTGTTTAGAAAAAGATTTCTCTCACACCCAGCCCAACACGGACTATTACTGCAATCTCCAAATAGGACCAAATAAACCTGATCGGGACTCACTGCACTGACTCAACTAACCTGCTAAAAGAGAGAGGATCAATGGAAAAAATTCATTGAAGCACAAAATTATCTTAGACACACGCGCAACTGCAAATATGACTTAAATCCGGAATGGACGCTTTAAAAATCCTTACAGTAATGCAAACTTATGTAAAAATGTGTGTTCATAAGTAGTATAAGATTGGGAGGTGACCCCAACCAGAGGATTCAATTACCCGCTGCCCTTATTGTAGGATCTCCCCATTAACATAACTTTACTGCTCGCAACAATGTGATGATCAGTCACTGTTACTGAATATCAGGTGAAGGAGCATAACCACTGCACTTTTCCTAGTAGTAGGAGTCGAATGGAACACAGCATAAACTGTACCAGTGATTTGAATCCCAACAGCTCAGACACTAAATTAATGTGAATTACTATTACAGGTAACCAGGGAGTTTTTAAACCAAACATCCTACACACTACAGTTTTAAATACATTTAGATGAAGTCAAGAGTGCAGATACGGCAAACGCATCGGAACTGCTTAAACCTGATTATGTTGGACATATACCATTCACAAATTCCTTCTTAAAAAGAAAAATCACACTCCTTAAAAGGTAACTGTCAGCAGAAATAGCTGACTATAGTTTGCGTCGACGGCAGACAAAGTGTGTTTAATTTTTGGCACCAGCTGGCCTTAAGATTCCAGGTCTTGTGATGACTTGGCAAAGTGGATGCAGAGCAGGAAACCAGCGGTAGAGGGCATCAAAGGTTTTCCAACCAACAACCTGCTCAATTTCTCTGCAACTGCTCCAAGACTCTCAATGCACACTTCCTATTGTCTCACAGTGCACAAATAAAACTGGTTTTAATTCAACTGACATCTTATAAGCCACCTCTATGTTTACATGATAAGTCTCATTAATCAAGTTTCTATTTTTTTTTCCCCTCCTTCCTTCCTTCCTTCCTGAGATGCAATCTTAACTGTAGGGCTAAAAATTCTTTTTACAAATAAAATTTGTGGTAATTAACTAATCTTAAAATTATTTTCAGGTCCAATGACCATTTGAAATAATGATGCAAAAATCATGTATGTGACAAAAAGTCACACGTTATAAAGGTTACTTTACCTGCAAGTCAGCCTAAAACCTGAAAGACTGATCGAGATTTAACAATGTTTAAATGACTTATTTGTTTCACTTCCTAATAATCTGACAGACAGCAATCACTTCAAACTTTCTTAAAAGATTACAGTTGCATTTCTGTGAACAGCCTGTAAACAGATGCCAGCTCTGAAACAATCCATGTGCACATTTCCAAAATCAATTACATGCATGCATGACCCACGTGCTAGACAATCCATGATTGTAGCATGATTGTAGCAGTCATCTGTTCTTGTTTCTTTCTCACACATTCTCACACTCCGCTCCAGTGGGGGCGAAATCGCAGCACTATAGTTTCACGCTTATTAGATTATTGCTGTCCATGTAAACTTACTAAGTGATAAAGTGATCGCACAAGCAGAATAAACCTTCATTATAAAAATTATATTTTGCTCCACAGGTCATCTGACCACTTGATTAAAGTGAGAAGGCGAAAAAGGCCAGACGTATTGCGTGTGATATTACTTACACTATGTTCAAACTAAGGATATGCACCTATGTTCAAACACTCAGCGAACCATTTGAGGCACCAGTATTCAAATACAAAAAGCACTTTCTGGTGATTCGTTATGCCATATGCCCAGAAGTCATCTGTGATAAATTATAAAAAGAAAATGTCCAATATTTTGATGCAGAGAGCAGTACTGTCATAGTGTTTCAGGACTGGGGGGAAAAAGTCTCCGGAGCAAGCGGTTTTTAACCCTCTTGCTGGTGGGGACGGACGAAAGAAATGCATGGTCACTGTCAAGTTTGTTAATTGGGTGAAATTTTCACTCCTAAATTCTGTGGCAGCTAGACCGTTCACTGAATTTTTAAGTGAGGCTATTAGCAGGGTCACAGGCTGAAATACTGACCTCACATCCAGTGCAGTTGATATCCAGTAAAGCGTTTGCAGTGAGTTTATTATTCTTGTTCATTTTTTCCCCCTCTATATCATCATCAAACACAAACACATTCACTGCTGCTGATGAGAAAAAAAAAGAAAAATGATAATCACCACAATATGCCTTTTTGCCTCTCGCCTAGCAGCTAACCAAATATTAAAATCAGGCCTAAGGCACATCCCTATTTCAAAGAGGCAGCTCAATTCTGATGATCTGGCATATACTATGTGAGCAATAAAGAATTTCTGCTGTATGAAATAGGGGGGGAAAAGAAACCCTCTGACAGTTTGACCACAAATTATTATTATTTTTTTTTTGTTGGGGT
>JANDJT010000102.1:24803330-24827936 GCA_024331685.1 Stegophilus panzeri | reverse complement strand
ATATAAATGCTATAAAGTATTTATTTTGAATTAATGGCAAGTTATGATTTGCCAGGCAAATCAGTGATTCTACACATCTAAAAACAAAATAAAAATATAAAATGGTCAATTACCATAAAATTATGCATAACATTTACCAGGTATGTTACACCTGCTACACATGATATGTGCTTTACGTCTTCATGTACATAATTTTGCACTGCCATCACCACAAATTTTACCTTCCGAAAGCCTGACCAACTGGAATACACACCCATCCCTTTTAAAGAAACCGGTAACATTTGAAAGCATTTAAATGCTCCATGTGGGGCCTAAGATCATGGGTTGTTAATTACTTGGCAAGCACTGTGCATTTTCCTGGTTCAGTTCTGTTGTTTTAGTGTGCCTTTGCATGTGCATACATTCAGTGTGCTTCGGCTTTAGGGAAAATCAACAGCTTTCCTGGACCCCAGGCAGGCAGCTTGCAGAACACACTTTCCACCAGAGATCAGAGAAAAAGAGACACATTGTACGCAAGTAAAAAAACATAAGAGGTAAGAGAGAGAAAGAGAGGGAGAGAGAGAGAGAGAGAGAGAGAGAGAGAGAGAGAGAGAGAGAGAAGGCAGCGTGCTTCTGACATAAACACCATCCTTTTGAAGAGTCACTGCGTAGCAAAGGACGCCATTTTATCAAGCCTGAAACATAGCCAACACAGCCTAGAGCTGTCGTCAACATATCAGTATCGCTCAGGAGCACGTTCAACAAAGAACACTTATACCTGCCATAAAAGCGCTTTCTGTGGCTTTGTGCTTTATTTGTAGTCATCAGAATACTGCGAGACCAAAATAAACAGAAGCAGTGCTGCACAGAGAAGAGAGCAGAAGCGAAACGTTCTATCGCCTAGAGGGTGTGGGGAAATGAAGTGGAAAAGTACCTGAAGAGAGTAGCCTCCCGACCATCGTCCCATGGGCTTTAGGTTGTGCACAGAACGTCAGACATTCCTGATACAATATGTCTCCTACAATATGTCTTCCAAGGCTCACTTTTGAACTGCTGCCAAGAAACTGCGGCACAGCATGCAAGCGACCGCCCCGTTCATCCCACACTGCTTAGACAGGATCCGACCCTGCTCCCTCACTCCAGCCTTATTTATATCTCTACGCTCCTGAAGCGGAGAGCAGACTCGTGCTTGTGCTTGCGTGCAGGGGAGTGCACCCTGGGTGAAGGTTAAAACAAGGAGTGCTTTCCAGCATGCGATCACACGGGAGTGGAACACAGAGCCGAGCGAAACGGCAATTTCTTTTCCTGCCATTGTTCAGTGCTCATTTTATGCTTGTACACTGTTACAAAATCTTAAACGGAGAGCACTTGGGCTGCAATTAGCACACCATAGTTGGAGCCCGCTCAATAGCAGCACAAAGACAAAAGCAGTATGGTGTCTGTGCATAGACTGCACCGGAATGAGATACTGGTGTGTGAAAGTGAACACACACGCATACAGTCTCTAACTTACTGCTACAACGCTTAGTGTTTGTTTAAAACAATCTGGGGTTTTTTTTTTGCTTTAAAAAAAATGGATAATACTGGAACACTGAATATCAGATGAAGGCTTCCTGCACCCACCCCCAAGAAGAGAAACACTCCAACGCCAAATGGGAAACAGGCGGACATGGATGCAGGCAGGTGGCCAAGAGCTAAATGTCTTCGCAGTGTGCCTGCCCTGTGAAGAAGTGGGGGAGGAAATTGTGTGTGTGTGCGCATGTGTGTCTGACCATAGGGGGAGCAAGACAAGCAAGTGATAAAAGAACACCAGTTTTTGTCATAAAGGATGGCATTATTTATAAAATACCTGATACACACATTCCATAGTTTAAGTTCATAAAGATCAGACTTTTACTTGGCCCAAAATAATGCCAGCTTTCTCTGGCTAAACATATAATGATTAAATCAGGAGTGTTGCTAAGGTTTGATATATAGGTCAGAAATAAAAAATAATAATAATAAAAAAGGACATGATGTGAAGAAATAGGATGAAATGATGGCAGTCTAAGAAGCAAAAGGAAACCTGACTAGACTGATTATATTATTGGCTTTTATAAATCTGCAGTCAATTGGTGTTTAATAGAAGGAATGCTACTTAATTTCATTTATCATACTTTCATTTATCATATGCTGAGAGGGACCATAGAGTGGTTTTAATCTTTCATAACTCAACAGCCAGTTTTCCATGTAAATGAGAAGGAATAACCCTAAGGAATACATTAAATAAATGCAAACAAACTGTCAGTTTATATTATATATATAATTAAATTTTTGTCCCCTTTAACCATGTCCAGTTTCCATATGCTATAAATATAAAGGTCTCACACATACAAAATCCCTTTATGATGAGAACCAAGAACTTTCACCAGGCAGATGGCTGCTGACCTGCAATAATCCCGAGTAAGACATTTAAGGCCACAATTAAGGCCATAAGTTGTCTGAAACAGTTGGAAATTTTGCCCACGAACACACTGTTCTCCACACGGTGACGAGGAGCTGCACAGTTTAGCTGATTATTGTGCTTGTTTCAAAAGCAAACATTACATGCCAACTTTCATAACAGCAAGCTATTTGGAATTGTTACAAGAAAGCTCTTCCTGAGATGAACTTGCAAAATGCAGCAACTGAACAGCATCATTACAAATAAATTTGTCACTGTGTACTTTTTTTGGACACGCACACCACTGATAAATTTGCACCTTATACCCACTGTAAAATATGGCTTATGTTCACTGACAATTCTGTGCTATTTTGTCACACTTAATTCAGGTTTGTGTGAAGATTGTAGGCGTAAAGAATTCTACTGCCAGGTGTTGAAATTTTGAACTCAGTGTTTTGTAGAAAAAATTAATTGTTGCACAGTACATTTTGGTTTAAACATTTAAACAAATCTATACGCTGATCCTGAATGTTTTAGCTAAAAATGTCATTTATTGTCTCCTGTGTGTTATTCTTTATATATAAAATTTGAATTCTTGCTTATGTGCAGGAACGGGGGCCAAACATTCTGGAGGGCATTATACATCATTCGTACAGTAGAAATAAACGTTTAATGTCTGTTTAATTCTAGGAGATAAAGAGAGACTGGAAATTTGTCATTCAAAATTAATAAGGACATTCTATTACTTACTACAACACAAACAAAAAGTTGAATTCAGGCACAAAAAATAAAGCAAAAGCTCATTATTCGGTTTGTTTTGATAAAACGTCTGCTGTGGGTGGAAACAGTAGGTTAGGTGTGAGTCTAGGAACCCTAGCACTCGCAGCAGCGGGACTCACTAGGGGATCTACCCCATGGACTCCAGTGAGAACCAGGGCTTGCTCCTGCTAGTGAGACCTCAGATCACATCTACCAGCACAGCGGTATGCACGCCAAGTGAGCTCTGCTAACACTCAAGAACAAACAGTACAACTGTGGTATACGATGTTTGATATCAACATATCAAAAGCAAAAATCCCTACTGTGCCAATGTGATTTGACCGATTATACTGGACAAGAACCGGCTTTTGTTGTTATTATATTTAAATTTCACATAAGCCCACACATATATGATTGAATAAATGCTTTAACACCTAGGTGGAAAAACCATATCATGGCTGTCAGTGCATTAGCCATGTTTATCTGAAATGTCCAACAAGGCCTTCGGTGATGCTGCCTAAGGAGGCAAAAAACCCTTGAGAACAGTATGTTACCACCTGCTCCACTCAGAGCATGTTAGTGAGTTCACACACACACACACACACAGCGCCACACATCCACATCCACACGGAACAATAGAAGCACTGTGCAAATGTGTTGAAGGAGCTGTGCTGACGGCCGTGTGTGATGGTTACACACAGGCTTGTAGGAAGGAGGCAACAAGAAGGGGGTTGGTAAGTGGGAGACTTATGCAACCACAGTTTAGTAGCGCACTCGCTTCATTCCTCCAGCACAGGATGTGACGCACATCAGCCTGCACTCTAGCCAGGTCCAACAGCTGACAGTAGGGGACGACACAAACATGTTTACTGGATATATACAGTACGTTTATTACATTTTTTTTTTTAATCTAAAAAACTTATGTTAAAATGTACCTTTAATGTGAAGTGTTGCAATAAGGGAGAATAATAACTGTCTGTCACTCGGATATGCAGTCTGTATAGGATTTCATAGATTTGTTTTGTGATTGTTGCGGCCAATTTTTTTTTTTTTTTTTGCAGAAATCTACTTCAATTGGCAAAATTGCAATTGCACTAAATTGTTTTGCACGGTCTTTGTTGGTTTTAAATGAGAGTTTTTAGATGTACTACGATTGCCGCACATGAATCGAAGAGCTTTGACTGAATGCGCACTGCGATGATGTCACACGACGTGCCTTGACCCAAATGTGCGAAAAAATACAGCAAAACAACAAAAGCGAAAGGGAAAGTCCCTGCTAGCACACTGATAGATTACATGCAGATAGATTAGATGCAGCCACAGTTTACATTCGAAGGTAAATTTTTATTTTTATTTTTTTTTTTTACAAACAATAGTAATAAAGCACAAAATATAAAGATAAAATAATTAATTCAGTGCCTTGGATGAACAGCTGTTCGCTGAGGTCAAGAATATTGGATTTCTTCAGCTAATAGAACATTGCCTCATTGCTTTCTAAAGCCACGTGTTCTTTATACGCATTTTTCTTATATACTATATGAAAAAAATTTCTTCACATCAGTTTTGTCCTATTGAACATTTTTTTTCAATTGTGCTTTATTCAGGCAAAAAAAAAAAAATTTCAGAATTTTCAGTGCAATGCATTACTATCCCAAATGGTCCATACTGGCACGTCCATGTGATAGGGATGTGAAAGGAATGAGGAAAAGAACATGACGACGAGAGAGAAAGTGAAAGCTTTTCCTGAATACAGGACTGTATTGCTGACAGCTTTGGGTAGAGCTGTGGCTACACTCCAGGGGTTTCCAGTAAAATACTTGCACATGGAAAGTATGCATCTTCTATTATGAAGCTGGGTTTCGATTTGTTAAGTAACGTGCAGCGGAACCACCGTTTGTTGCAGATTTAAAAACCAGGCAAAAAAAAAAAAAAGCAACCAGGAGACTGAGTGAGCAAAGCGGACAGAGAAAAAATAAAATCAGGACCTGGATAGTTTTCTCTCTGAATCACCACTTTCCTTTGAGAGAAACCTTTAGGGTTATGTGGGGGTAGAAAGTGCCGAGGAAGAAAATGAGCACAGGAATAAAAGGAGAGTACGCTGTTGGCAAGCATTGTAAGGGACCACTTTAGTATCAAAGCCTCAGCTTGCCTATTTACCAGCTCACAGGACGTCCCTTTCACATAGACACCCCAGGGACCAACCGAAATCCAGTCTTGAGCAGGGAATCGGCTCTGTCACCTTGAAACAGTGTTTAGATAAGTCAGGTCAATCAAAAGCAGCCCACATCTCAGTTGCGCACGCATACCGTAAGCAGTGAGTCACTGCAGCTCACCAAGCTGGGCTGCTGCCATTTTTTTGCTCTCAGCAGCCGAACAGTCACCCACAAACCGTTAGAACGTATTCGTACACACACCTTGCAAACACAGGAAGCAACTAAGTGCAGTTCGAGTCTTTTGCAAACCAGAGTTCGAAAGCAGCCACATGTATGCGTAGGCAGAAGACTCCAAACAAGTAAACAGGATGAAAGCGCCAAGATATTCAATATGGAAAGCCTGTTTTGATTATATGAGGTAACATTAACTGTGGATATTAGATATGGCTGAGTAATTACTGCAAACTGGACTCCATGTTTGCCAGAGCAATGTCTGGGATCTGCCGGACTGCACAAAGAGCGTTGCAGGAAGATTCAACATCAAATGCTGTAATTTCTCAGAAATGTCACTATGTTCAGCTGACACTTCAATTTCACGACAACCAGAAGAGACACAATTTACAGAACTATCTGTAACATTACATTATATATGCAAGTTAACACCATACTAAACTAGCTACAAAGCTCGCTCAATTAACCATCACAGTGAGTTCAATGGCAGCAAAGAGAGATGATGAGTGGAGGTAGCGTGCCGGGGATGAGTAGATTATGTATCCGGGCCATCAGTTACACATTTACAGGTAAGCAAGTATATCAATCTGTCAATATGGGAGTCAACAGCATTATTTTTTTAGTTTGTTTGAATTCACAACCAAAGGGGGGAGAAAAAAAAGAAAAAAAAAAACCCACAAAAAAAACAAAACAAAAAAACTCTACTCCCTACTGAGTTTCTCAAAGAAAAAAAAAAAAAACTGTTTACATGTAATACACAACAACTGGTTTATATATTTGTATTTGGTAAATGGTCTGTACTTAAATAGCACTTAACCATAGCTCTACAAACCTCTTATTCACGCATTCACACACCAATGGTAGCAGAGCACGGCGCTAGCTTGCCATCAGGATCAGTGTCTTGCCCATACACACTTTGGTATGTGGAGTCACGTGGGCCGGGAATCAAACCGCCAACCCTACGATTAGTGGGCCACCCGCTCTACCACCTGAGCCACAGCCGCCCATATATTTCTCGAAGGCGCAAAGCACGTCAAAGAAACCCACCACCCACTGCTACACTGTCTGGCTCGCTGTAGGAACTATTTTTACTAGCCATATTGATTAGCTTGAACAGATGCTAGACAATATCTCCAGAATCAGGAATGTGAAAGGATGAGGAAAGAGTGGCTAAACTGCACAAAATAAATCTCAGTTCAGCAAAAAACTATAGCTGTAATTCGAGCACAACACACAGACACATTTTAACATTTCATTGTGGGGAAAATTAAGATGCTAACCAGGCTCAAAAAACATTTTAGGTCGGATGAGGGGAACACCACACCACATCAAACGTTAACTAAAGGCTTGCTACCTTTTTTGTTGAGTTTTTTTTTTTTAAATCACCAGAGGTATTACCAGGGTAATACCTAAGAGGTGCTACAAAGTCACCCCTACCAGAGGTTCAACACTGGCTTATTTTTCCATAGTCTTGTCTTTTTAGTATAGTTATATTGAATAGATAATTGAACTTCCATGCAAGAAGAACATGAAAATGGGCAGCACAATGGGGCGTTCACTTGCCGGTTGGGCTAGCTAATCAATTTATGATTTGTCCACCCCTGAGAGCATTTATTCTTAATCTGATTCTTAAAATGATGGGTGGGTGTACTGGACTGGCTGCTGACCTGGGTGTGACTGGCTGGGGAAGGACTGCACAGTAGGGCTGGTTGAGGACGGCAGCACAACAGCAAGACTCCCAGCAGGCAGAGGTTGTCCTCTCTTCAACAGCTGCTTGTGCTCGTGCTGGCGGAAACGTGGTGGCACCTCTCGAGGTGGGTAGCGTTGTACTGCCGACTGCTGCTGCTGCTGGGTGCTGGAGGGCGCACGCTTGCCATTGGCACCACTGCTGCTGGCCGAGGACACAGAGGGGTTGGTAGCGCTGGGGTTGGCAGGGGGAAGAGGGGCGGGGCTGTGTTTGGCAGAGTCTGGCACTGTGAACAAAGATGAGAGAGGATAGGTGTATTCAGTTAAAAGTAAAGCACAAAGGAGTCAGTAATAAATTGGTGGAGATGCAGGAGATACAAGCGGAGTTGAGACAGCAGTCTGGTGTTTACTTAAAATTTGGTTTTGGTGCTGCTATTGGTCCTCACATGGGGAACCCTACAGAAACGTCAGCATACATCCATTTTATCAAGGTCACAGCCCAAAGGCAACTTAATAAACACCTTAGCTTTACCAACTACACAAGCATTACATACACAGGTGAAGCAACACTTTATTTTAAGGCTTCAAGGGTGATTCATCTCAAATCACGATGTTGAAAGTGCGACAAACATGAAATGGCTTTTTCATAAATCATTTAAGGTTAAAAAAAAAACAAAACAAAAAACCCCATCTCATTTGCTCCTTCAAATCTTTTCATTAATTCATTTCACCACTGAGCTTTCATTTCTTTTCAGCCAAGCCAATTTTATCCAAGTTAGAGTGCTTTTTTCAGTCTCAGATCTCAAAAGAAAATAATCTGTGCCCATTAGAGAAATACTTGACTGGAAGTATAAAAAACAAAAAACAAAAAAAAAAACAAAACCAATAAAAGACCTAAGACTTTCATATCAGTTGGTGCTGCCATGAGTGCTAGAGCAATTTGATTCTAGAAAAAAGGACACTCAGGCAATACATTTTGTCACCTTTGAAGTGATGGGAGAAATAACTTTGTATGATAATACAAATGCTTAATTATTCAAAGCAAAATGTTTTCCAATCTGTAAATTCCATGTGATATAAGTTGCCTGTCTACATCTACTGAGATATCTACAGCATGTGTCTCCCCCCCCCCCCACCCCCCATATGGTAAGTAACAGTAACACCAACTTATATTTAATATATGATTGGGAAGTGGGCGGGAATTTTACTATTTCACTCTTCATTTTTTAAAACTATTTCATCAAGTTTAAAGAACACTGAATATGGCTCCTATGTTAAATACAGTGGCTTACATAGAGAACACAACATAAGAGTTATATTAGATATCAAAGAAATGTTAAAATATCATTTCACTGAACACTGTCCAAAGAAATCTTTGCAGAGAAATGCACTGTATGGAATACTGCTGCGACCTTGAAAGTATATGGCCGGAATATGTATAATGAGGAGACAGGATTTCCCCCCACTGTCTTTAAACCTACTCGACCAAAAGCTGAAACGCATTTTACAAACTCTAAACAATTATCACAACCTGTATGAAATCTGTTTTTTCAGTACTATCCACTCAAAGACAAAAAATCTCACTATGGTGTATAAAATATTATGCTCCCACTTTAGTTAGCCTCGGTATATACATAGCCTGATAACATCTACCCACACGGTAAAGTTTAAAGTGCACCTATCATGGCTTTTCAAATATTACCTTTCATGTAGTGTGTTATAGAGCTGTTTGTGAATGCAAAAACATCTGCAAAGTTTCAAAAATCAAAGCGCACGACAAACTGAGTTATTGACTCCCAAAAGAAGGAACCGATTCTGAACAGCTGAAGCGAGTCGTTAGTGATTCCAGACTTACTTCCTGTACTAACCTACGTAGGTTTGTAACAAAAAAACCCTGCTTCTGGTCTTCATCGGCTGCTTGCTGACAGCGGTAGACCAATCACAACAGACTGGGACATCTGACCAATCAGAGCAGAGTATGCTCTCTGAAAGGAGGAGTTTAGAATGAATCCTTTAGAACGGATCATTAAACGAGTCATTTGTGACACTGGGGAAAAAAGGTAAGTTTAAATTATGAACACATTACAGTGTTTTTTGACCTTGGATGCATGTAAATCTATTGTATGAGACCTTTTAGGCACGTTTCAAAACGGTGCGCTTTAATAGGTGCGCTTTAAGGGATGGGCTACTACTAATAGTCACTGAATTTATAAACTCACCACATCTTGTTATTTTCAATTAACAAAACTCCAGAATTACAATATCCTACTACGAGTAACAATGTAAACACTGCTATGAGAGGAATCAAAACCAGTTTTCACAACAAATCATGGGAAAATTTAGGTGAACAGAAATTCAGGGGCTCAGTGGAGACTACAATGAAACACCACTGTAATGTGTAAGACACTGTAACGTGTCTGTCCTAGTATCGATACTCCAGCGGACAATCATGCGTCCTTGTAGGCTGACAAGAACAGTACGCACTACCAGATAGAGGTTATAGCTATCTGGTCTTTTTCCAGTCTTTAACCTCCAGTTTTTGGCAAGCCTGTGCCCACTGCAGCCTTAGATTCCTGTTCCTGGCTGACGGGAGTGGAATCCCATGTGGTCTTCTGCTGCACAGTATGTTGAGCCAAGAGACAAATGGGTAACAATCTGTCTCATGGTTCAACATGTTGTGCGATCCGAGATGCTTTTCTGCTCACCACGGTTGTAAAGTGCTTATTTGAATTACTGTAACCTTCCTCAGAGTCGATTAATTTGGTCTTGTGTAAACTTGGAGAGAAAGAAAAAACAATAATGAAACAGCCTGTAGTACACAACTGCTTAACATTTTCACATGATCTAGGATACACAGTAGATCCAGAGTGTAGAGGCTGGGTTGACTGTGGTCTGAAATGCGGGTTAAAATGAACACCTTAATGGAACTCGCACTCGTGTCTAAACACGATTCAAAACCGCATCGTGTGTCGTGTTGCCTATGGGATAACCAAAAATTCACTTTAGTGGGATGAGGAAATATATGAAATTAAGTCACAATTCTTTAATGATAATGATAATTTATTGATTATTGAGTCTTTATTGATCACATATACATAATGCACAGTGAAATTCTTTTCTTCGCATACCCCAGCATGTCAGGAAGTTGGGGTCAGAGCGCAGGGTCAGCTATGATGCAGCGCCCCTGGAGCAGAGAGAGTTAAGGGCCTTGCTCAAGGGTCCAACAGTGGCAGCTTGGCAGTCCCTGACCTTCCGATAAGTAACCCAGAGCCTTAACCACAAGGCCACCACTGCCCCTGCCCCCTTTACCTGATTTATACAATAAAAGTGGTACGTGTGATGCGCTCGTGCATTTCAGGTGGATGTCAGAAAGCAGTAGGAGGAGGATGATGATACAAATTTCTAATTTAGCTTAATCGGCACAATCTACTGTTAAACTGTGAGCTGTCTGTCAAACCAAAGATTTATGGTCTACTTAGTTTATTGTAAGTGTTTTCTTAGATCATCGTGAAAATTATTTAAAAAAAACCAAAACGTCAAAATCTGCTATTTGTGTCCAGAGGCAGTGATGCCAGCCGCTGATTAATTCCAGCTCAGTCTGCCTGCCACAAGCAGAGGGAAAGCAGCAGGGGGAGGAGTGTCCTCCTGCACACACCATTTATCTCTCCCTCATACAACTCCTCCCCTCCCTCTCTTTCTCCTGCATTCTGCATGTCTGAGCAGTTCTTTTGTTCCTGCTGGTTATAGATTAGGAGTAAGGAATTAAAGATGTCCTCAGTGACAGCCTGATCCGCTGCATGTCTAAAGGATCCCTCAGCTTTTAGAATTCCGCAGTCCTACATCAGTCCAGCAAACTGACTAACTTAACCTTCCTTCTAGGAGCCTTCTAGAAGCTTGCGTGTGCTCGGCCAATGACAGCATAGCGTTAGCAAGGGGAGGTCTAAGGAAAGAAGGAGGGAGACAGAAATACTTGAAGGGGAGGAAGAGTGTGCTAACCTAGCTGGCTGTACAAACACAAACACACACAACAAATCCCCTATGCTGCTATTATTAGAACCAAGTCAATAGAAATGCTTTAATTACTCTTCACCGCTATGGCTTATTTTTAAGCACGGTTTCTGTGATGAATAGGTTCATATCTCTAACTGCTGGCATCGAAAGCGTTGGCTGGTGAATGGAAATGTGAGAGGGAGGCGTGAGATCATGAGATCAGTAAGAATGCAGTGCTCAACACACTATGTAGGGTAGACACTCAGACACACAAAAAGCACTAACGAATGCTTAAGCTACTAACAAGTCTCCATGGAAAGGGTCTTCAACTGCCAAACTGCTGTCTGTATACAGACCTAGCAAAGTATAGCAGTGGATTGAACCGAGCACTCGAAAAACATTGTATCCAAAAATAAAAGATGTCTGTAGTTCAACAACTTTTTTTTTTTGTTTAAATACACATAATAAACCATTGTGGCTTCTGCAGCAGATCCTCTGTTGCGGATTTTCCAATCACACTTATTTATGTACATTATTTAGATGAGGGCAGCCCATCAAGATTATTTCATTTACACACTCGGGCCTGATTAGCAAATTGACAACATGGCTTAATAAGTAGAGCTTGTTCACACCCGGGCTCGTTTGGAGCGGTTGTTTTGGCTCGTATAGACGTATGCCGAACACGGCAATTGCGCTCGGATATACAAAAAACCTATTGCAAATAAACTCTGGAGCGGTTCGCTTGTGGCGAGAAAGCAATCTGACCCAACGGACCAACCTGTATAACAATGTTTAATGGGAGCTGCGTTACATAAAAAATCTATGTGTTATCTAAAGTCTCACAACATGAATTGCGGTTTAACTTGGACTGAAGACAAGGTAAAAGGTGTCATTGAAATTTGGTCTGAAGAACATATTTCTGAACAACTTTTCTGAAAAACGGATAAAAACACAGGTTTACAAGGTGTTTAGCGAGCGTCTCAATGAGATGGGCTTTAACCGCTCTATGGAACAAATAAATTAGATCAATTATAATAACTACAGCTAAAAAGAAAGCCAGAATAAGCTCACAGAGCTGCTGTCTATCCATCTGGATGGATGACCGCTGTGGGCGGAACCCCAGAACATAAAAAGGAGAACTCTGACCAATGAGAGGACAGTTCACACACACGTGACTTGCATAAACACATTTTGAGATGCTTTGAAAATGTTGCCCTGTGAAAGCGAACCGAGTCGAGGAGCAAATTTAAGTCCCCATTTCTGAACAAAGCACAGATCTACAGGTCTGAAAACGCCACGAAAGACAACTGGACAGAGAAGTGTGCGTCACTTCTCTGATTCAAATTCAAAACAGCCATTTCATCTCTTCAGAGTCTGTCTCTCTAATCAAAAGTGGAAAGATGATACACTAGTGTGAAACAACAACAACAAAAAAAACCATCTTATTTATAACTATGAATTAATAATTAACAGTTAAGCCTTAATTAAAATGTAACTGTAGTCACTGTTCTATGATGCAAGTTGTTTATCCAGATTTCACGTATCTGGAACTTTAGATATTTTATTCTAATACCCCATACTCTAAGCGGTCTATTCATTTCTTTGAAGACATGGACACGGAAAACAGGAAGGGGGGAAAAAAAAAAAAAAAAAAAAAGAGTCAGGGTAAAAATATTTCCCCCAAAGGCCCAATTCCTCTGCTTAAATTAGCACTGAATTCCCAACAAATTAAGAAGCACTTCATCTGAGCTTCACATTGAATGGTGGCCTGGGGCCATGCTCTCCTCACAGCAAGCATCACATCCCACTTTCTACCACTTTCTAGTGTAACGCCTTCATCTCATTACTGACAGTCAGATCAGCTGAAAGCCCCAGACAGCAACAATATCTGATCTGAACAGTCAGGTAGGCTAATTTACAGGATGCCTATACAGCAAATCAGTCTTTAAAAATAACTACTGATTATCTACTAAGATTTGTTCAAACAAATCGCTTCTAATAGAGAAAAGTGTTCTGATAAAGAAGCAATTCAAACACCCAGCATATCAAGAACGTGAGATGAATTATATACGGCTGGTCCGTCAAGTCCAAGGTTTGAATATTAGTGATGCAAAACATTTTTTTTTTAACCTCTCCTAACACCAGCACACCAGTGTGAAGTGTCTGCACCATGCGTGCGCTCTACAATGCAGTGTGTGTGAGAACATGTTCCTTGGGGTGCCACTTAACACGAAAGCCTTCTGAAGCCTTGTGCGTCCCTAGGTCCCACAATATTCCTGTTGCTATGGAGATGCACACAATCTTACACTTTTTTTTTTCTTCTTCAGTGCACAGACCTCACATAGATCATCACAGGAGATCATCTGCCACTTGACTGCCAACACATTCTTCTCATCTGTTTCCATAATACTGCACTATTTAAGACAAAAAATGTCTTGGTGAAATAATGCATGATGTCTAACATACTAGAAAAATGCTAATAAATCTAAATTTATATCACCTGTCTTAAGTCTTCTGATTGATATAATTAAATTTTTTTTTACTAGAAAACTCAATAAAATTAGCTATCTTTGATGGTAATGAGTAATTACCGAGTAATTAATGAGTAAAGGCCATGAAGAAATTCCAGTGAATCCTAAACTCACTGGGGCATCTGTAGAAAATACTCCAACGCTCATTACTAAAATACTTGAGCCATTTGGCAGGAATGTAACTTTAATGTATCAAGTATGATTGAGTACTTTGACACAAAATACAACACTGTACTATACAGAGATAGTCAAGGATTATTTCTTTCTTGTGGAAAAAATGTTCAACAGTCAAGCTGCAACTACAACACAAATATAACAGAACATAGAATGTTGTGCTTGTCATCGTCAATGAAGAAACAATAATAATTCATCCCAAAAAAGGGGAAAAAAGTGGGAAATTTCAAACATTTTCCACCCTAGGTCAGGCTTTTCCAACCAGGGCTTCGTGAGCCCCTCAGGGTTTGTGGTGGCATAGAGTGCTGCTAAAATGAGTCCTAAAACCCGGATATTTTCACGTGTTATTCTACGACATATAATACAGCAGTAATAACCCACTTGTGATTTTTATTTACTTATTTTACACTTTTACTTGTACTGTAAAAGACGGTTGCTAACAAGTGGTTAAATGGGACTACAGAGGCTGTTGGGGACATTAAACGTCATTATGCCGAACAGGAAATCTCATCTACTACAGCTTGGTTGTGTTTATACTCACGCTCTTACAAACTATTCCAACCTAAGCCTAGTTCACATGACATGATTTGAAGCCTAATTTGCAAATCGCCGAGCAATCAGCAGTCAATCAGCTCGCCAATCAGCAGTCGACTGTTATGTGTGAAGTACTCAACGAGGTATCAAAGAGGCTCACAGACACATCGCTTAGGCATCACCGACGCCAGACAGATATTTGGCATGCCAATATTTGGCATGTCGGGTGACTACACATCCTGTGGTGTGAAAAGTGTCGTCACTGTCAGTGATTGCGGCGATAAGCTGCAGCGAATGAGAGAACAAGGCATGGGGTGAAGTCACCGTGAGGAAGGGAAACCTGTGAAAAACATATGGCAGAACCATAATGGGGAAAAACGGTACCACTTTGTAACATATAGAGAAGAAGAAGACGACGAAGACACAGCAAGAAAGAAGATGGCAACAAGAAAAGTGTGAACTCAAGTCATGGAGAAAAGTTTAATTGAACTCAGCACAAATCATCACGTAAACATCTCACACTGCTTGTTTCTGTCCTACATCCAGCTTCAAATAAACGACACCTGTTTCGCGTCACATATCCGTGTCACTTCTCTCGTGTGTTTCTGTGACAAGACAGCCGATTACAAGACAGCAAGTCATGTAGCGTGAACAGCACTGCGATCTGCTGACGTTGAAAGTCGTGTAGTGTGAACTAAACCTTACAGAAATATCGATTTATAGTATTTTCCAACTGTGGTGTTTTTTTTTTCTCTGGGACCTTGATTTCCAAATTAAAATTGATTGTGGTTGTGTATACTGAACCAGACAGAGATTAAAGGCTCAGGAAACCTTTGCAGATGTTTTGAATTAATTATCTGATTAGAGCTCTTCTGAGGTCGACATTTCTGTATTAAAAATTCTTTATTCTAATACTTTGAGATACTGGATTTTTGATTTCCATGAGCTGTAAGCCGTAATCATCAAGATTTAATTAAAATAAATAAATAAATAAATAAAAGGCTTGGAATATTTCACTTTATGTGTAATGAATCCAGAATATATGAAAGTTCCATTTTTTGAAGTAAATTACGGGGGAAAAAAAAAAAAAAAAAAAAAAAAAAAAAAAAATCACTTTTCCACGATATTCTAATTTTTTGAGAATTTTTTTTTTGTATACAAAATTTCTGAGAAGCACAAACTGGAAATCTGCTTTGTGTGTGTGCAGACATTCGAAAATGTATGCCAAAATAAAAGTCTTTCTAAACCCGTTTTATAGCTCGTCATTATCACCATCAAGCAGCACATGAGTGCCAGTGATTCCTTCTCTTGCACGCAGCACTTATATTGTTCGTCTTTATCCTCAGAGGGCCGAGCCGAGCAGAGCTTAAATACGCAGCTGTATTTAAAGCCTGTATTTCTCGGAGGCATGCAAACGAGTCAGAGAGAGCAAGAGATGAAAGAGGAGATGAAAAGGCTCTGAGCTCCATTATACTGGGACCAGCTTGAAACGAGAAGCTGGAGTGAGTGGGGATGAGCCTCATGGGACAGCTCTGAGAGATTCTTACTGCAGTCATGTGCAATTAAAACAATCCCATTCCTTAATCAAAACACTTGCTCATAGGAGAGCGCAATTAGATCATTTTCCCCCATACACGTCTTCTAATCAGAAAAACCCACAAGTTTCAAAGGGTTAGAAAATAGATGGCACCCATAAACAAATTGAAAATACAAGTGGTGTTATTGACATGGTGGCACTTTCAGTGAGGAGACATTTGTTTAGCATTTTTGGAAGGAGAAGAGCGAGGCTGGAGAGGGAACGATTGTTTATAGCTGGTTTATACCATGGTCTGTCTCAATACTCGATTCTGATTGGCTGGAAGGTGTGTGTTCAAACCGTATAATGCAAAGGTAGTTCCAGTCAGTTTAATCACTGTTCTCAATTAACGTGCTGCCTATAAACTGTAACCATAGTAACATACGGTTACAGTTGCATACTGTAATGAAACTCACAGCTTGGTTATTAGTAGAGACGGGGCACATATGCTGGTAATACACACACACAACTTTATCTCTGTGAATGATTTAGAGCGGGCAGAATTCTAGATCTAATGACCTCCTGTATATAAAATAACTAACGAAAATTAACTGTTATTTTTATCCTTTCAGAAAATTTTGCACTGCAAACTATGCTATAACTATGGTATAAGTAGGATAATTCATGGCTAGGTGTGCGTCACATGATTTTAAGGCATTCCGCGGAGGCAATCAGAGGTTTTTTTCCTCCACGTCGTGCATTAAAATCATGTAATGCCCAACCATCCGTGGATCATCCCTTACATAAATGATAACAGGAACTTGTTTTGCAAACGTTCTACAACAGTAACTAATTAAAAAGAAGAAGAAACAATGAATTCAGTGGCAAAAAAAAATTAAATATGGTCTTGAAATAAACTGCACTCTTTGTTTTCTAAGCTTCCTTTTTTGCTAATCATGGCTTATGAATGGGCTGAGAAAACTTTGAAAGCATAAAGGTCATTCATAATCCATCTCACAGCCAGGAAACCTACAACTGTTGGGGGCGGGACACTTCAGATTCTAGAGTGCATTTGATTGGACAAAAAAAATCTGATGAGAAGCTGAAGTGCAGAATGAGGTCATCAAAATTGTTGATCTGAACTGATGGTAGAGAGAGACTATATATTTTTAATTCATATATATCCTAAATGTGAATTGTGTCATTGTTTTGGAGCACACTAGCTTATAGATAACCTTAAGGCTAACATTCATACTAAAATTCACAAAACTACCATTTTGATTTCATGGGACTTTAACTATCTTACCATGTTATTATATTACAACCCCAATTCCAAAAAAATTGGGACACGATGGAAAATGCAAACAAACAAACAAAAAGTCATTTGAAAATTCAGTTCACCCTGTACTATATTGAATACACATTTGATTTTTTTTTTTTACTGTGTGTGAATTAATTTTTTTTTTTTTTTTTAATTTTTTTTAAATACACAAATTTCAAATCTGATGACTCCAAAAAAGTTGGGACAGCCGACTGTTTACCACTGTGTAACATCACCTTTTCTTTTAATAACACTTATTAGGCGTTTGAGACTGAAGACACCAGTTGGTTAAGTAGAGCAAGCGGAATTTCCCCCCATTCATCCATTATGCATTTCTACGAGGCCTTCATTGCCTTATTTTGCGCTTCATAAATGCACCACACATTCTCAATCGGAGACAGGTCAGGACTGCAGGCAGGCCATGCTAGCACCTGCACTCTCTGCTTACGCAACCATGCACTTGTAATCCGGGCAGAATGTGGTTTGGAGTTGTCCTGCTCTGGATGGCAGCATATGTTGCTCCAAAATATGTACATGTCTTTCTGCATTAATAGTGCCCTCACAGATGTACAGAGAAGTCGGCTGCGTTTCTGGACAGTGTTGATGTATGGCTTCTGCTTTGCATAGTAAAGCCTTAAATTGCATCTGTGGATGCAGCGGCGAATGGTGTTGAGTGACAAAGGTTTACCAAAGTATTCTGAGCCCATGTCTGAGTCCATGTCAGGATATCCATTACAGACTCAGAACGTTGTTTTCAAAGTGTTGGATTATTCGCTGATGCACCTGTTGGCAGATTGGCGAGTCTCGACGCATCCTTGCTCTTGAAGGACTAGGCCTTTTTTGGAAGCTCCTTATATACTATGATTAGACGGTTGCCTCACCTGTTTCACATCACCTTCTTATTTCAACTGATCACACCGCTATTAGTCCTAATTTGCCTAATTGCTTATTAGTCCTAAAAGTCCTAAAAACTTTTTTGGAATGTGTTGCATGCATCAATTTCAAAATAAATGTTTACCTTAAAAAAAACTATGCAGTTGATTAGGTAAAACATCAAATATGTTGTCTTTACACGTTTCTTTGTTTAAATAAGTCAAAGTACATTTACGAATCACTCCTCTTTGTTTTTATTAGTATTTTCCATACTGTCCCAACTTTTTCGGAATTGGAGTTGTACATTGCCCATCACTTTTTAGCATAGTCAGTTTCCAGGGCCCAAAAATGTGGAACTTTTACTTGCCTGATAGGCCAGCTTAAATGTCTGTCCACCCCTGGCGCTTCCATAGTCAGTCAGTCAAACAAAAGTGTGTGATATCTGGATCGGAATCTCCCAGCTTGATGCAGAAGGCACAAACCAAGCTCCATCATCTTGCACTGATGTGTGTGTGTGTGTGTGTGTGTGTGTGTGTATACTAAATGTGTTCTGCTGTGGCATGGTCATAAACGGAAGATACTGTAATGAGTCTTTATTGATCACATACAGCACAATGAAATTCTTTTCTTCGCATACCCCAGCATGTCAGGAAGTTGGGGTCAGAGTGCAGGGTCAGCCATGATACAGTGCTCCTGGAGCAGAGAGGGTTATGGGCTGAAAGGCCCAACAGTGGCAGCTTGGCAGTGCTGGGGCTTGAATCCTGGACCTTCCAAACAGTAACCCAGAGTCTTAACCGCCAAGCCACCACTGCCCCATGTGGAGTGGCGATGACCTGCAAAAAGCATGAGGCATGCCAACAGGAACGGTTTGCATGTGTTGCTTGTGTCATATCCAAAATACAAAGGGTAAAAATGGAATGCTGATTGAAGGAGGGTAGTAGTTATGTGGTCATTACAGCCACTTTAGCATTCAATAGGCACGACTGCCATTGCAGAGTTCCCTACTGATGCACTCATTACATCCACACAAAAGAAAGTCTAAGATCTCAATGTGCAAAAGTCAAACTTTAGTCATCTAAAGGACAAAGCTTGAAGACGTGTAACGTCTTCATATTCTGCCTATATTATGGCAAAGATTGTATAAAAAGTTACAAAACATGCTTGAAATCTCACATATTTCGAGACCTGAATTGAACTGACATGCAGAGAACTTCAATCACATGCAAAACAACCTGCTTTTGGTGTTTGTGAAAGTTCACAAGATGACAAGGTAAAGGAAACTTTGGCGTTTAAAAAATAAATAATGTAAAGGCAGAGAAAGAGAGAAAAGGTGAGCAAGTGTCAGTGTGGAGGAGTTAGCGGGAGCAAGGAGCTCACTTTGTCAGAGGTGAAATGCAAGGTCCCTTGAGCAATGCACCTGCCAAAACCCAGAGAGAAAGAAGACAGGAAAGCAGAGTGTGGTCTCCCTTTTTCACACCATTCCTTCCTTACATATCTTCTCTCTGCCAGCATTCACAGGACAACAAACACCTATAGTCTTGCTCTGTCAGCCACGTCAGGGTTTTTCCTCATTCTCCTAACACGACCTTCACTTTCTCGTGACTTCCCACTGCTCTCCATTTTCTCTATGGCGGTGTGTGTGTCCATGTTGTCCTAGAATACTTGCTGGTGAATGAGTACCCAAATACACATACTCAACATCACTCCAACAATAAAACAGAGTAGAGCTGCAACAACCAATCGATAATAATCGATTATGAAAATCGTTGTCAACGAATCCAATTATTATTGATTAGTTGGTCTGCGCACGGCACGTTTACTCTCTACGTTACTTCTGTTCCGAAAACACACTTCTGAGAGTAAATACTAAAGTTGTATCCAAAACGACATACTATACACTTACACTATGTACTCTACCGTCTAGTGTATGAATTTTGGAAAGGTAATATAATCTCAAATGGAACACTAGCATTTTTTTACTACCCGGAAGTATACGCCGCTTCCTAGTCGACGGCGCATGACGTCATACGCACACTAGCTTTAGCAGATACCCAGAGTCACCGACAATGACTTTCTTCAGTTTAGTGTTTATGTCAGCGTTACCTTTTATTCCCAACATGACCTCAGTCACCATCAAACTGAGGCGAAATCGTCACGTGACTGAGGAAGAAAGTGTGCGACCTCAAGACACCACGGAATGTGCGACATCACGGAGAAGATCAAACTTTATAAAATGGAGCGTGTGTAGCAGGGAAACACGAGAGTGCTGCACGAGCACAAACTCATGTTTATATCCAAAATGCTCCACTGTGTGTAAGGGGTTGGGGAAACAGGTGCGAGTTGCTTAAAAGGTTTCGTTTAATTCAAGTTTATTGTCATTATATGGTGTATTTGCGTGCTTGCAGTGTAAATTCTGTTGTTTGTTATAACGGAAGTGATCTATTAGTAATGAGGCCACGTTGCTCCTCACTTGCAGTGTAGACACGCTGATACACAGTGGGAGCGCGAGTAAGATCTGTAAGGTCAGATTAAAATACTATGATCAAAAGTATACACAAGTAAAATAATATGTCTAAAGGCAGTGAGTAACAGAAACCACAAGGTGCAGTGAAAGTGAGTTTTTATTATTAATTTAGGACTGAAGTTTAATTATCAGTGCGTTTTGTGCATCCATAAAAAGTAATGTATAAATACCATTATATAATATAAACTTACATATAATGTAAACTAATATATACAAGTATTTATGCATTATTTTTATGGATGCACAAAAAGCACTGAATTAAACTACAGTCCTAAATGAATAATATGTATTCATTATAATATGTAATATGGTGTGTGTGTGTGTATTGGGTGTGTGTGTGTGTGTGTATTGGGTTCTTTTCAGTCTTATATAACTGGACAAACAGTTGTTTAAAGTTCTAGTCTGAAGTTTATACTTGGAACACTCAGTTTGTGGATTTTATTTTAAATAAACGAAAAAAGTGGCACTGAAAGTTTGCCCCCCATCCGATTAATCAAAAAAAATAATCGGGCAACTAATCGATTATGAAAATAATTGTTAGTTGCAGCCCTAGTTCGAGATCAAAAGATGGATATGAAAAGAGTGTTTACGATTTTAGCTTTTATTTCCTGGTATTTACATCTAGATGTTTTAAACAACATAAAACATCGAACCTTTTGTATCAAACCACCCAATTTTTAGGTGAGCAGAAGTATAGGAACAGATAAGTCTTGAGCTAAATTAAAGTAAATAACACTTAATATTTGGTTGCAGATCCCTTGCTTGCAATAACTGGAGTAAGCCTGAGACTCACTGACATCACCAAATTGTTGGTTTCTATTGTGATGCATTTCCAGGTTTATCAGTCTCTATCAGTTGTTTGTTTCGGGGGGTTTCTCCTTTCAGTCTCCTCTTCAGGTGGTTAAACACATACTCAACTGGGTTAAGGTCTGGTGATAGACTTGCCTAGTCTAAAACCTTCCACTATTTCCCCTGATAAAGTCCTTTGTTGAGTTGGCAGTGTGCTTTGGATCATTGTCTTGCTTCATGATAAAGTTCCTCCTGATTAATTTGGATGCATTTCTCTATAAATTGTGTATGTTCTATGTTGTTTAACCCATCTACATATAAATACCAGGGAAGAAAAGCGGAAACTGTAAACGCTATTCTCAGATTTTGATCAGCGTCTCAAACCCAAATGTCTTCAGTCTACAGCAAAAACAAATGAATTGGCCTTGCCGTTCCGATAGTTTTGGAGGGAACTGATGCTTCATGGCATCAGTAAAAGTTCACGTCAGCAATCACACGCTGCTGATTAAATGAACATTCCCAATTTTTCTGTATTTTATATTTTTCAGTAATCATAGTTGGACAAATCAGTATCTTGGCCACTCAGCAGACTTTATGCCACCGCCAGCTGCACTACACACATCAGCCAAGGAGTAGAACGATTTTAACTATGATTATTTAGCATGATGACTGATGACATATCTTTTCATACACATCAGGAACACATGCATGTGGAAACCCTGATGAAACCCATGTTAGATGCAAAGCTCTCATATGGCTCTGTGGCTACTACACAGTCACAACTGATGTGTGGCCAGAGCTACACTACACTACACTACAGCCACAGGACTCGGAGAGATACAAAACAAAGTTAAATCAAATTAGACCTCATTAGTGTAACTGTGCCAATTCCCCAGATGTATCCTAACCGAGTCTCTGGGAATTCTCTGCACTGACTCATATGCCAACAAAGACAGATGAGGGCAGAAATAAAGAGCGCTATTGCTCTACAAAACCCTACAACAGAGGTTCAGCCTTGACCACAGGCCCACAAGCAACACAATTAACAGTGAAATCCACACAGACACAGGCTTCCCCTTGTGTACAGGCTAGCGTTGGAGGCTTCCAGCTTTATCTCTAATGAGATTTATGAGCGTCTACGTTTCACATGTCATAAGCCCCTCTCCCATCTGGCCACGAACAGCTCTGGAGGCAGCCTTACTGAGGTCTTAATGCCACATATTTCTGCACATGGTGAAAAGTGCACGCTCAGTACTTACGGTCCTGGCGGAACACAGTTTTTCCCTCTACCACTTCAGCCTTCTTTTAGACTATTATTAAAGTCATGTAGTACACTTTTCTCGCTTAAAATGTGTTTACTTATTCATGGCTACTCAATATGTTTCCTGTCATTTAAATACCTCAAATGACTAACATACTTCACAATCTTTCTTGCTATTAGAGCTGAACACTGGCTGATGTACAATCCAACTGTTCTCACACATATTTATAAAAATGTACATACGATTTATAGGCTAGTAGTGTATCAATTATGCAGGCATCCCAGTAAATATACTGAGTATATTCTATTATATTAATATTAAGATAAGTTCCAGTTTACACAGTTACACCTTCTGACTATAAAGTACATGTAGTTTCTACAGTTACAGAAGGGAAATGATTTATCTGTTTTCACCCAGATAGAATTGCAACATCTAATTGATAAAATTGAAAATAATCAAAGTGTGTCCCAAATTACATATTATACACTTACACTATGCACTCTATTGTCTAGTGTATGAATTTTAGAATGGTAATAACATCTCAAATGGAACACTAGTTGTTTTTTATTAACTGGAAGTATAAGCCACTTTCTAGTCGATGGCACATGACGTCAAACGCACGTAATGTGAAGCCCGCTAGCTTTAGCAGATACCCAGAGTCAATGACAATGACTTTCTTCAATGACTGTTTATATCAGCGTTACCTTTTATGCCCAACATGACCTCAGTCACCATCAGACGGAGGCGTAATCTTCAAGTGTCAGCGTAAAAAAAAAAAAAAAAAAAAAAAAAAAAAAAAAGTGTGCGACCTCCGAGTCCTCTAAGGCATTGGAGCATTTTAAATTAAATGCCGTGAAGACGACTGTAACCTTTGAACTTTACAAAGTGGAGCGTGTGTAGCATGGAATCACAACAGTGATGCACGAGCATAAACTTATGTTTATATCCAAAATGCTACAAGGTCTGCAGGGGGCTCTGGAAACTGGTGCGAGTTGCTTAAAAGGTTTAGTTTAAGTAAAATTTATTGTCATTACATGCTGTATTTGCGCGCTTGCCGTGTAACTTCTGTTGTTTATTATAACAGGAGTGATCTGTTAGTAACAAGGCCGCGTTGCTTCTCACTCGCAATGTAGATGCAGTGATAAACAGTGTAGCGCAAGTAAGATCTGTAATGTTAAATTAAGACGCTATGATCAAAGTAAACATAAGTAAAACAATGTACCTAAAGCCAGTGAGTAACTGAAACCATAAGGTATATAAACAGTTGTGTTAATATAAAGTTTTAAGTCTGAAGTTTATATTTGTAACACTCAGGTGTGGATTTTATTTTAAACAAACGAATAAATCGTATTGAAAGGTTGGTTTTTCCCCCGTCAGATTAATCTAGAAAAAAAAAATAACCAGCCGATTAACTGTTTATGAAAATAATCATTTTCATAACGATAAGGACTTATCTGGACTACACCCAGATAAGGCTGGATTCACTTTGAGTCTGGTTTCTTCCTCATGTCATCTCAGAGAGTTTCTCCTTGCCACCATCGCCACTGCCTTGCTCATTAGGGATAAAATTTATCAAGTAAAAAATTATAACTGTAATTTATATACTTCTGAAGCTACTTATTATAGCTACTACAAAGCGCTATACAAATAAAATTGAACTGAATTCTGATTGGTCAGAAGGTGTTTATTAATTCTGTATGACGGCAACTCTGATGGTAATGTGGGGAAAATCACAGGTTTATATTAATGCTCTCATTCTAATACATTATTGTTTCTATGGAATAATAATAAATAAACCGAATGCAGTGTAATTTAACAAAGAAAACCATATAATTGTATGTATTTGTGTGTGTGTGAGATCG
>JANDJT010000102.1:24787688-24799958 GCA_024331685.1 Stegophilus panzeri | reverse complement strand
GGCCTGCCACCATATCAGTGAATTTAAACTAATGCTTGCATTCAGAGTATAAGGTGTGTGTGTGTGTGTGTGTGTGTTTAGAAGTACACCTTAGCACTTGTAGCCTCCACTGTTTTATTAATCACGGTCAGACAGTGTTTGATAACTAAAAAATCCCCCTCTCTCACTCTCTCTCTTTTTGCCAGTATCAGCCAGAGGAGGATGTCCTCCAGGACAGTTTTTAAATTTCATTTTTTAAATTTTATTCTTTATACCACACCGTGGTATCGACTTTGGTATCGAGTATCGTGTACTTTTGGTGGTATCGGTATCGACTACTAGATTTTTGGTATCGTGACATCTCTAGCATGGATAGCATATTTCAAAAATGTTAAAGAAAAATATATGCATCACCTCTACTGATGTCTTCAGTATTTTAAAGTGCTACAAATGAAAAGGTGATTTCATCGAAAGCGATGAACATTTTTAGAACTCATTTAAAACCCGCTTTTTAACAACATTGATGGGTAGAATATCCTTGGCCAGGTAAACGGTCATCGCATTTGCGATGTCTTTCCAGCGCTTACTTGTTTGGTCATAACGAATGTCTTTTTCAAATGCATTCATTGACTTGAGCGCTGTTTCTGGCTGTGCTGATGTTCACATAAGCTTCCCGTGTTCTCTGGATGCTTTCTTGGTGGTTAAACAAATTTTCCTCGACATGCCAGTCTCATCTTTGCATATTATACAAACAACTATTGTTTGCACCATGTCCATTGTGTAAAAATTCAGCCGTTCCTTATAACTGATGTTGAATTTGTTGGATACCAACGCCTTCATGTTGTCAGCCATGCTACTGTGTTGCCAAGCAAAACAAAGAGGAAACACCTACTCTTGGTTATTATTGGTTTGTTCATGTGACTGTCAGGGAGAATGCGAGCTAGACTTGTGGATAGATTAAAGTCTGGTTCACAAAACAACTTGGGGTGCCAGTCAGAGTTTTCAGCGCAAATGACAAAATGTGTTTAGTATCCTGGTACTCGCAAGCTGTCTGTAAAAAAAAAATCGTTACCCTTTCATGATCTAAAATTCTCATATCCAGGGTGAGGGATGTTGAAAATCATGTAGTGTGCACTCTGCTTTAATGCTTAATAATGTTATGCATTATTCCTTACTTCATGCTTAATAATGTTATGCATTATTCTTTACTTCATGCTTAATAATGTTATGCATTATTCTTTACTTAATGCATAATAATCAAAATGAGTCAAATAATAAACATGACTGGTCAATGTTGGTGCTGATTATTTGGCTTACGTGATTTATTATTTAAGAAATACAATCAATACAAGTGTTAGTGTGTTAATGTATATGCTAACTAATGGATGAATAATGTCTGTTAAGGGAGCCTAACACAAACAATTACCTAAAATCAGTCTAGCTGCATATGGACTCACAAAGTTACAGTGGCATTCAGCAGGTCAAACTTGGACATTAGACATCGTTCCACAGTGCTGAGAAACTTCACGTTAACAGGCCATTTGTGGTTAAAATGGTCTCTAATGTATCATGGACCATTTCAAATACAGCAAAGCTTCCCCACATCTGTGAATTTCAGTAACATCTGTTTAAAAAAACAACGAAGGAGTCGCACTGTTGAAATGCAATGTTCTACTGTAGTCATCAAAAGACAACGATGTCATATTTATATAGGACAACTATATAAACAATTATGAACAATATGTAGATTAGCATGTTATTATAATAATTATATTGCAGGTATTGAGTGCTGTTTTATTAACGTATTAAAAAAGTGAATATATTATATAAAGTGTAATGAAAACATCGTCTTAAACTCAAACCAATTCATCTTTCCATTTTCACATTTAGCAACATGTACAGAGTGCCAATTTCATTTGGGAACTGGTTTCTCAGCTATGCTGGCAGGAAGTTGAGCGTATTCTGATGGGAGCCCCAAAAAAACAACACATTCTGGATCGGTTTGATACTTAGAGCTTTGAACCCTCACCTCATTCACACCAAACTGAGAATTAAGGGCTTGTATAATTAAACTCTTTTGGGCATGTAATATGGACCAACTGCAAAGATGGCGGGTGGAAATCCCCCTCCGGCGTAAGAGGCGAGAGGATGTAGGAGGTGCCAAGTAAACATACTTTACTTGGATCCCACGTCAAAGAAAAACACCCCTCACCTTTTTCTGAGCAGCTTCCTTTTTCTTCTTTTCTTCTTGCTTTTTCTTTTTCTTTTCTTCCATCAAATGTATCTCTTCTTGTGTTTCTTGCCTTGTCTCCCAACTGCAAAAAAAGGCAGAATGTGTAAATGTTTACTGTTTCCCAAACACAAGTCATTAACCTACATTCGACACAGAGGTACTTAAACTAGTGCTGAAGATTCACTTGGAGTACATCCAACGGAAAAAGCAAAGAGATGATAAAAAAATTTCATCTGCAATGGACAAGGTGTGTTTAAATTAATTTACATTTTGGTTAACTTAATATAAGAAATGTATTTCCTTAATACTCATTAATAAATCAACCAAGTACCTGCTCAGCACTAATAATATATTAATTACACATTTTGCTCAAATAGATCATGTAAGACTTATTATACCCAGGGCTGGGAGGTATACTGGTATTAAAGTGAATACTGGTATGAAGCAGCGCAACAATATGGATTTTCTCATACTGTGAATATGGGGATAAACCACAAAATGATGAATCAGCAACAGTCCCAGGCCAGCAGCTTTGGCCTGGTGTAAAATGGGCCTAAGAGGTGCGACAATCTGAATGAAGGCTAATAATAATTACAATTAATTTGAAATCTTATTTTAAAATACTCAAGTATAAATCAAGGTTATATGTATAGAACTACAATAAACAGTTGGTTAGATGAACCTATTATAGTCAATAGATTGAGTTATATATTAGTTTTTAATTAATTTTTATTACTGTTATTATTATTGTTGGTATTCTTGCTATTATTATTATTATTGTTCTTCTTATTATTATATTATTAATTATGTTTATTTTTGGCTGTAACCCAAACTAATCGATAAACTCGCCAATAATCCATAATTAAAATAATAGACAACGAGTTTCATTATGGATTAGTCAGGTCTGTGATGTCACTGTGGATAATCCAGTCAGTGACGTCACTTCACAACGGTGAAAAACGCATTTCCATGAATAAAACACTTGAAAAACAGCGGAGGTCACAGTGTGAGCTGCTGGGGGGAAAAGTGCATGATCCAGGTCGTACATCACATGACAATGTTTTATATTAAGCGCTTCAAACAAACTCATAAGTGTATTAACGTGGCTTGTCGTGTCAGACACTGTGACAGATGCGTGTTAATGTGTTCCAGACATGTTTTCTTCAGCGCAGAAACGACATTTTCACCTTTATATCCTTATCTGTAAATGTTAGAAACCCATGCCAGTATTTCCATTTTACCTAAAAGGCTCGTCCTGACAGAAAGCGAGTGTCCATTAAAACGTTTTAGTTTGAAGTTTATATTTGTAATACTTAGTTTGTGGATTTTATTTTAAATAAACAAATAAAGTGGTGCTGAAAGTTTGCCCCGACCCCATCGGATTAATAGATTAATCGAAAAATAAATAAATAAAATAATCGGCCAAACTAATTGATTATGAAAATAATCGCTAGTTGCAGCCCTAATGTAATGTAATGTTAAAACGTGATTCTGCTGGCACAGTAACATAAAAAAAAATAAAATAAAATAAACTGAAGAGGGGGAAAAAAAATAACCCTTTTCATAACCAAATGGACCTCAAACAAATCTGACTGGTCAAAGGTACACAAACGAAGGTTGAACACTGACACCATACCCCATTTCTTTCCGTCTGATTTACTAGAATCTTGTAGCGAGTTTACTTTAAAAGAACAAACAAAAAGGAATGTGTTTCTTGTTTGTTGGCACAACAGTGCAGACACAAAGCCTATATGCAGCTTAAAGGCAATGATTTTTTTTTTTTTTTTAAGAGCAATCATTTTGCTTCTATTAACCTTGTAACATGAACCACAAAGCATGTCTGTATGTTATATTTTCATTAAGAGGCAGTATGGTCACTGTTCTTGTGCACAAGATAAGAACTGGAAAAACTTTGTGCAGGGAAAAACAAGAGGTTTGTTTGACTAGAAACTTGAAATAAAAACAAAAACAAACAAAAACAGGCAACAAACACGTATAAAACATTTTTACTCAAATATGTGCTCTCTCTCATGCTGCGCATTTCAACTGCAGATGTGAAGAAATCACGACATAACTCTAGATTATATCTCTCGATCAACTCCTTTCAATCATGGGAAAGTCTACGATAAAACAAGTCCAGATAAGACAAACTGACTCCATGGGGGAAATTCAATTGTTCCAATATCCCCTACAGAGAACACTTATATTTGCCTCTACTAGGGCAACAAATGTAAGTGATGAGTTGAATCATCCTGAAACATGATGTACAAGTCACATCTGAGGAGGTTAACATATATGAGTAAATTCCGGACACTTGTGATAAGTAAAGTATAAACTGGTGCGATGTTTAGTAAATTTTATTTCAATATTTGTGTGTGTGTGTGCGCGCGCTGGTGCAAGATAATTCGATTCATGTGTTTAATGATGACTAAACTCATTGCACAAAAAAAGTTTTAATTTTACAATTAAAACTTCACTGTGTTACAGTGTGTACAAATCACTGAAGAATGTGAATGTGTACACGTAATTAAACTGTGTTAGCAAAAACTGAACACTTTCGTCTTAAATGAAAATGAAAGCATGAATGAATGCATAAAGGAGTTTGATGAACGAGGATGTCTGAAATCTTGGAAAAGCATGTTGGAGTGGAAACACGCATCACTGCAAACTGAAATAGAAAACGTTCTAGTGTCTACATCTTACAGTTTTTTGCCCCAAGCACCTGGTAGTTACCATAAAATGCTGTGTATAAATGGGCACTCCAGTTTCTACTGAGAACAGCTTGACTGTAATAAACAACAGGTTACCAACAACCAACCAAAGGCCTATTTAATCTTCTTCTGTCAAAAGACTGGCATTTTTTACTCTCTTTCCAAAAATTTACCCCTTTCGATGCAATTTCTAACAAACACAGTTAACTGATGTCAGCTATATACTTATCAAGCATACACTTTCATACACCAGGAAAAACATTACTTATATGAGACAGGGAAGGGGGCGGGGCTTCCAGGAAGTCAGTTAATAGTGGACTGTTCAAAACACCTATGCAACTGTCAACCATTCCAGATTCATATGTCGATTGGTGATTGCTGTATTTCTGAATGAGAAGTTGTAGTAGCGTACTCCAGTGTTAAAATGCACAGCAACTACACAAAAACGTGCAGCGGTTTTGCAAGCGGTTTACTACTGATTAGATCACTAAAAGTCCCTTCGAGGCAAAGGCATAACTGAAGTGATACAAACCACAGATACCTGTGTTCGCCTGAGTGATAAGTTGGGATAGATGGACAGCCTGAACAAGAGGAGGCTCTGAGGAGGCTGAGGCTTTTATGATACTGAGTGCTGAGGCAGCTGCATCATTACAAAGACTGGACACAGTTTTTGTAATGCCAGGGTCAGGCCAGCAGGCCAGGGTTCACCTCCAACTCCACTGTGTCCAGACTTTGTAATGATGCCGCTGCTTCAGCACTCGGTACCGTAATAAAAGAGCGACCACTCCTACACTCTCAGCGAAGGCCACTGAGCAGCAGGCTCGACTTACTTCAGTGCTTTCGCAGGTCCATTTTTCCCAGCAGACAACAGATTGTACACCACCACCCTTATACAAGGGTGAATCAAAAATTAAAGGTGCAAAACATAAATTTTTTTTCCTAGAGGGATACAGGCCCTGCACCATTACTATTACTTTTGCACTAATAGTTTCTCAGGTACTTAAGTACATATGCATATACCAGTCCATACAGGATTTGACTGAGTTTTTTGTGTGATTGTTGCAGCCAAAAATGGTCGATTTTGCTGCGGGTTTTTTCTTCAAAATTTGCAATGCAGCTTTTTTTTTTTTGCGGAAAACTACTTGAATTGGCAAAATTGCAATCCCACAAAATTGTTTTGCGCTGTCTTTCGCTGTGATGTTTGTTAGTAAATGAGACCTTTTAGCTGTACTCATGATCGCCCCACGTGAATCGAAGAGGGCTTTGGCTGAATGCGCACGATGACTATGTCACACGACGTGTCTTGGCCCAAAGCTGCGGAAAATCTGCGGTAATTCTGAAAAACTGCAAGCTCCTGCTTGCGGAGTTTGCTTGATTATGTGTTCATTTCTGCGATCGCTAAATGATTTATGCACAAATTGAACATTTGCATTCTGGTGAATTCTCAATTCTGACTGCTCAGAAGGTGTTGATTAATTTTCTATAACAGCAGCTCTGACAATAGTGCCGACTGTAATTCAAGTAGCAGGTTTATGGGTTTTTTTGACGCTCTGGTTCTAATAGTATTGTTTCTATAGTAACGGCTCATTCAAATGGGATGTGTATGGCCGACTCCGCATAATACAAGTTTAACAATAAATCGATTTTAAAATGTGCTCTTTTATTTAATAATGTACAATTGCTGAAATGGTGATGCTTTCAGTGAGGAGACATTTATTTATGGCAGGAGTCTCCAGTGTTGGCGCTTTGCAACAGTCAGCAAGTTTCGTGACACAGGAATGTCTTTGGGACATTTCGTGCTTTTTGCTGTTTCTTGGCAACAAGAAAAAGAAAAAAGCTGGGTGAGGGGAACATACATTTAGAGCTGTTATAATGTCATATAAAGTGAAAACAACAACAACTAACTTGAGTCATGGATGTTCCACAACAGTAAGTGTGTAATTATAAGCTGATAAAAAAGTCCAACATGTTCCTTTATTAAAATAAATTTTTTAATTGTTTGCCAATTGCTGTGGTATAAAAGGAATAAAACATGACCGGGTGTGCTGTTATTGGAAAATAATAAATTTTGGGGTGGTAAAAGTAACCGTCTTGGCCGCATCGTTTCCCATGACAGCATGCCCCCCACGTGGTTTATTTCTTACTTATTAACTGGTCCAGTATCAAATTATATCACAAGTCCAGTGGTCTACTATTACCAGGCAATGCGATGACTTCGGCGATTGAAAACCTTCGTCCTGAACCTAGATACATGATAATTTAAAAATCCTTAAAAACATTTTTCTTAAATTAGGCCTTCTAGGTTTTACAGTACTTCCAAAACCCAGCCCTTTAATAAAACAGCAAATGACTACTGGATCTTGGTACTTTGTTTTACATAGCAATCCGTGGGGACTTGGGCAGGAGCTGTGCAATGCAATTTATTATTTTTTTTTTTTTTTAGTTATTTTTGCATTTTTCACATTTATTTAACACTCTGGAACATGCAGCTCTCGATTGTGTTACAGCAGGATGTCACTATATATATACACACACATTAAATACAGTCTTTCACAATTAAATAACTACAGAAGCTAATATCCTGATCTGATTAATTTTGCAGCCCATGTGCACTCAGGAAGCAATATCCAAGCGATTTACATGAGCACAGCTTCTATAGCTTTAGAATTAGTCTGTAACTGTAATGGCCACAATCATTACAAATGACAGATTAAAAGCAAAAGTACTTTTTACTTGATTGTCGCATTCGGCAGCTGTATGGGACATTATTGTAACTAAATTGTAGAGGCAGGCAAGAGGTGGCGAGAAGCGAGAAGACGAGGAGCACGGTGCAAGCACACAAGATGGAGGAGATGGAAGGGGATGGGGGGGGTCGGGGGTTGATTCGCCCTGGGCACAAAGCCAAAAATGCCAGTGCTACAGCACAAACAAGAGTGCAGCAAACCCCAGGGAGCCCAGTGATTAGCAACGGCAGTGCTCAGAGGTAGAAATCTGCAGCTTCTCCATCTGAGAGGCATTATGTAGCCATTGCTTCCATGTCATTTGTGAAGAGTAAAGCTGACGCACCATCCAACCTCTGGGAACCCAAAATCCTCTCTCTCTAACTCGCACATGAAAATGAACAAAGGCAGAGGACAGGACGGTGCCAAGAGCGAAAGTAAAACAGCTGTGTGATGAAGTCTGAGCGTCGGCAAAGAACGACATGAACTGACGCTCAGACTTTCCATTTTAAATATGGCCAAGTTCAGAAGTGTTCTACAATATCTTTATGTTATAGGTAAAAGATGCGGTCATGTAAAGAAGAACCGATGTACCATGAACTTAAGGGACTGTTTTATACACAAAGCAGCTAAAACAGCACACATTGACTGACTCACTGTTGTAGCGCCCTGGTGACTTTAAAAGCACTTTCACAAGCTTTCCCAATTTAATGCCTTCAAAGACCACACAAACATACTTTACAAAAGGTCTTAGTCGTTACACTCACGTCTCTCAGGGCATTTAATGGTTGAGCTAATAAAACGCATAACATGAAACAGCCAAGTCCTGACATTAGAAGTAAACTGGTAGGAGGCCAGTTATCTACAATTAGGCTTCAGCTCAGAATCGACAGTGGCGTAGACAACAAGGTGTTAACTCAAAGCAAATGATAAACCACTCAGGAAACATGAAAGGCCAAGCTGATGATTTTCAAACATTAACAGTGCACAATACAATGTTTTTGAGATAGCTCATGGTGAATACACTATAGCGAGGTCCACTGTGTGGACACCTGATCAGCACACCCCAACATCCCATTTCAGATTTAGTTCCTCTTTGCGGTTATAATAATGCCACTCTTCTGGGAAGGCTTTCCACTAGATTTTGGAGTGTGACGGTGGGAATTTCCTCAGGCCTGGCATGCAGTCTGCACTCGATTTTATCCCAGAGCTGCTCAGTGGGGTTGAGGTCAGGGCTCTGTGCAGGCCTTGGCAAACCATGTTTTTATGGCTCTTGATTTGCGGGAACAGGTTTGGGCCTCTTCTGAAGGGAAGCTGTAATGCTACAGCATACAAAGACATCCAAAAGTCTGGGGATGAACCACATGGATGTGATGGTCAGGTGTCCATAAACTTTTGGATATATGGTGCACAAAACAGCTGCACAAGCAGTGGTTGTGGGGAGCTAAAGTAAGTGCATTAATAAAGATGAACGAGTGTATGAAATGAGTTTATGCACTACTGGCCATAAACCTTATCCTCTCCTGATTAAGTTTGATACCCCATCGGGTCCTACTTGCGACCTTGAACGCTTCATCTCTACGTTGCAGTGTTCTCTGCTCACATCCTAAGTAAAAATATTGCTCGAGTTGGACTAGCTTCTTTAAAAGTATTGGACATAGTGTGCTGGCAGGAGAGTTACATGACAGCTTTGTGCTGGACTTTATTTCGCTTGGGTGTAGTCAATGTTTCCACAGAAAAGGTCGTCTGTCATCCGTGCATGCAAATGAATCCACCTAGTAATGATCAGTTCTACCGTCAGCCAGATCGCACCTCTGCTGGTGCGTTGGGATTTGGAATGCTGTAGCTCAAGCCCTGTTTACACTAGTGCGTTTTCGTTTTAAAACACATAACTTTTGCTACGGTTACGCCCGTCGTCTACACTACTCCGGTGATTTTGACCCTCGAAAACAGAGACTTTTGGAAATGCCGTAGACCCCGTTTTAGTTTGAAAACTCGGGGCTCGTGTTTCAGTGTAAACAGACCAAAAACGAATGCTCTTGAAAATGGAGTCGTGGCTACTCACATTCGCCCCCTGATTGGGTCTTCTGGATCATTTTGTGTCCTTCCCTGATTCGTCCAGCCCCTGCCATATGACCATTACGCTACCTTGATCATATACACGACAACCTGGAGACTGAACCGCAAGCTTTGCTGGCTTTGTTGTCATTCTTAGCAGCCATTGTGCAGTTAAATTCTGTATTTTATAATTCTGCAGCTGCCTACATGCGCAAGTGGCGAGCTATGATTAGAGCAATCAACAACAAATCTCGTTTCAAGCGACGTAAGCCCTACACGGAATGCTGGTTTGTTGTGCCTGCCAGTGACTAGCAACCAACTTCCTGTTTACACTAGTATGCGCATGCCCAGTGTGCAGGAATGGTCATGTGACATACGTTTTCGGTTGTGTAGTGTGGACAGAGATCGTTTCTGAAACACAGCGGAAACAATAGTGTGGACAAGGATTGTTTTCATTTTAAAATGAAAATGCACTAGTGTAAACAGGGCCTCAGACTGTAGTTACAGCATACAAGCGTCACACCAATACATTACATTTACTATTTATACATGCCAAAGAATTTGTTTGAAAAAGTCAATAGGAAGTTGAGTTCATTCGCTGGTTGTTTAACCTACTTGTCTAGGCTACAATATTACGTGTGTATTCGACTGAGATAGGCAAGACGCAGAAAGTAACTTGAGCGGCAAACAAACTCGACAAAGCGTCTGCCCAGTCAGCACCCTGACCTCTTCGTAAAACTGAAAAGCAGAGTGCTAATAACGTAATAGCAGCTATACACTGGGAAGGTCTGTAATTATGAACGCGTTCTGCTGAACATCGGAACAGTTTTTACCTCAGGGATTCGTTTTCTCTGTGTAGTGACTCATGGCACTACTTCCTTCTTTTCAAGTGCCATGACAAATTAATAATTTAATTTTTGGAGAGGATATTTTCAAATAAGCATGTTTGCAACAGAGACAGGTGTTAAACACGGAGAAGTGCAACACAGTATGTGTGTGTGTTCAAATACATATATTTTGTTTATGTTAGCTAGCTTATTTTGGAACGTTAAACCGAAGGTGTGATCGTTTACCATGTTATTTATGTCAAGTTAACACTTTACAGAGGTGTTTCTGCTTCAGGCACACTCTAGCGTTGTACCAGGCGAGCACATTTTCACAGACTACTCTGAACGTTACCGTGTCCCCATACTTCGGATGTTTTCATGTGGTTTTGCCAACCGTCTTGATTTTGTTCCCTGTATGAGGGTGAGTCAAATGAAAACCTTAAAAGTACGACATATGTTAGAATTGAATCAAATGTGTTTTCTAGAAGGAAATGGACTCCTGGGCAGCACTGGAACACTCGCAATGAGTAAAATGGAGATTATGACAAAAATGATCCACTTTTGTCACACCTATTTGCAATCAACAATGTGAAATAAAAAACAAAATTGGGTTTTCATTTGACTCACCCCCGTATTTAATTTAGCTATAGTGAAATAAACTTTAGGGGCATCAAGGGGGAAAAAATTTCCTGAACACAATAACTGGCACTAGGGTAGGTCTATGGAAGTTCGAGCAAAAGCACTGATGATTCAAATTACTTTAGGCATCTCCCCACTATTCAGACATGTATTTGATCAATAATAGGACTATTTAGTTATGTCCAATGGTCAGACTATTTTCCCCCCTTCTGATTCCAGCACAACTGTGTAGCCACCCACGAAGATTTAGAAGGGATTTCCATATGCTAAAACAATTCACAAAGTCAACAACAGAGATACAAAACAAGACGTGGTCCTGTGTCCTGCAGGGTACACCGGCAGTACAAAAATCTATTTATGCTGCTTGACCAGTAGGTGGCCCTAAAAGAAACAGGAAATCAATATAAGGTATAAATGGAACTGTAGATTAACGAGCACGTTCTCTCGGTAGAGCTTTGTGTACTAATGGATGATATGACATTTAGGGGTGTAAAAAAAAAAAAAAACCAAAAAAAAAAAAAAAAAAAAAAAAAAACACATTACACAATCCACAAAGAATATGATACAACAGAGCAAAAGACTGAACAATGTGAAAAACTCTGAGAACATTATTTTCTATTGTGGTGTTGCACAGAGCTACAATGAACACAGCACAAGCTCAATCACTGGCTGAAAAGCATTAATGTTATCTGTATTTTAGTGACTTTTCACTCATCTATTGTCATCTCTAAAGTGCTGTTATCTGCCGGTCAGTACTAAAATTCATGTGATTAAGTGTCACAGTTGTCACAATGCATTCATATCGATGGGGAAAGCTAACGGTAAGATCATCAGCATTAATTATTAGAGATTGAGCGATTAATCAGAACAGATAACCAACTGCTGGAACAATAAGTTATCGGCAAAAATCCAGTTTTCCTGGTTGCTTCCGTTGTGGGAGCGGCTGAGATATAAAAACTATAACAAATTTTGTTGTGTTATTTGAAGTGTTTTTTTTTTTTTTTTTTTTTTAAATTTTGGATGTCTCTATATTTATTTGTTATTTGGAGTGTTACTGGTTCAGTCTGGATGCATACTTTTTATTTACTTTAATATTTATTAAT
>JANDJT010000102.1:24769418-24784233 GCA_024331685.1 Stegophilus panzeri | reverse complement strand
CACGTTCCTTCAGGTCCACAATCAGGATACAATTACAGAAAAATTCCATAAAATGTTAGTAACTGGATTTATGTCATATTTAGTGAAATAAACGACAAACAAAACAGTTACACGAAAGCGCATGGTATTTTCATGATTAAACAAGCAAAAAAAATATTATTTTTTTTATTATTTTAAAAATGTATATTTATTTAAAAAAAAAAAAAAAAAAAAAAAAAAAAAAAAAAAAGATATTCCAACAAACATCCGTTAAAGTATTTCATTAAAAAGTGTTCTCTCTCTCTCTCGGGAAATAAACATCTGAATTCCAACATGATCTAAAGACTAGATTTTCGTTTGTATTAAATATACAAAATAGATGAAGTCATATGTGCATAAGCAAATGAGGTAAATTAATGGAAAAGTTCCAATAGATAAAATATTTGTTAAGAATCTCAGCAATCAACTGACTGCACGCTGTTGTTTTTAAAATAAATATTTATATATATTTACTTAGTGTCTTAATGTATGCACTTATCTCTTAGAGTATTAATGTGGTATTGACATGTTGCGTCATTATTATTATTATTCTGTTCATCTCTTATTTACAATTTCCAAACGTGTTTATACTTGTGACGTCTGAGGTGAAACGATGACGTCAGCTACAACCAAGCACCACAGATAATAAAGATAATCAAGTCAAGGTTTATTTTATTTTGCACGTAATGTTCTCCTCTGCAGCAGTTCCAGCACAGTGAGTAGGACAAGAAATAACTGTAGAAGAAATAATCAGCCAAGAAAGCAGCAGATTCTGCAACGTGGACTCGTGCGTTTTTAGAGAACAACAACAACAATAATAATACAATAACAACACCACACTGCATTTAACTGGATGTGATGTTGACAAATGAGACTGAAAAAAACCAGGCATGCTTGTCCCAAACCGATTCCTTCCTAAGACTGATACAACACTACAGATCGGACTGTTTAATCCTTTTCTGATGTCCACAAACAGTCTGAAAAACATTCCTAATCCAAGAACTTTCATAACGACTCGTTTATTTTTGTTCAATAAAACCCGAACAAAAACGCGCATTTGAAACAGCTTTTCTTTTTAAAAACGAACTAGCTCTTAAAAATAGCTTAACTCCCAGGTCTAGATTGGTAATTAGGTCCGTTTAGGATTCTCCAAACCTTACCTTGAATCACACGTCCAGCAATGGCGCTTTTCTGTCCGGAGGAGTGCTCTATCCCCGCACTGACACTTCAGCCAGTCTGGCGCAGCTCGCGATACGGTCCAGCTGAAACACTGCAGTCAAACACCTAGCTTGTCTTTTCCAGTTCAGGGATTCAGCTCGACATTTTCGCAGGAAAACAAACAAAAAACAAAGCAAAATAAAAAAATAAAAAAAACCCCACAACAAACCGCCAGTGCAAACAGAGAACCCGACGGCTTTTGCTTTAGAGCACGCGAAGGAATATCTCAGCACTTGTTTTCGGCGCGTGCAGCAGCTACACCGCCACACCGCGCGCTCTGCGCTTTTTCAGTGACGTGTTCATGTCGACAAGGCGATAAAAGTGCGAAACGGGCCGGAGTGGTGGTGGGGGGGATGCTTTTTTTTTTTTTTTTTTTCTCCCAGCGTGCATTTATCTCGTTAACACGCATGCAAACGATTTACGTGCTCCGAGCGGAGAGAAACTCCCAGATGTCCATTTAAATTGCTCTGTAGTGACATAAAGGCGTTTACTGCACGTTCGTTTGCGAACCTCCAGCAGCCATTTTGTTGAAACTGACAACAGCAGCTCGCTTCAAACAGGAAGTGCCCCTATTCCCCGGCGCCGTGTCACGTGGCCTCACGGCGCAAACGAGCCTAAAAAAACAGTGGTTCCACCTTCTCGTTACTATGGTAACGGGATTTACTAGCTCCTGCTGAGCCGTCTCGGTGCATCTCGCGTTCGTTCTTTCTCTCTGTGTTTGTCTCGCCTGTATATAGGCCTTTGACTTCCTGTTTTGACAAACAGTGAGACGCTTTTTTTTTTACCCCCTCACAAAAACAATTTCAGAGTACAACCACAGCTGCAGCTTCTATTTTGGCCACATTAACACACAAAGCCAAATCTGTTCACCAGCAGGGGGCGCAGTTTCGACATATGAAGATATGGGTCCACTGTAATTATTTTCAATTATTTCACTCATTCATTTTTAGTAAGAGTTTTATCTTGGTCGTGGTGCAGACAGAGTCTATCCTAGGTACACTGGGTGTGAGGTGGGGAATTAAACACCCTGGATGGGATGCCAGTCCAAACAAACACTTACTCATGCACACCTAGGGGCAATTAATCTTAGTCGGCGATGCACCTGTTTTGGAAGATGGATGAAAACTGCAGGACCCAGAGGAAACCCATACAAACAGATACATGCACAGAACTTTGTACGAATAGTAACCCAAGCTCAGGATCAAACCAGGGAACATGGAGCTGTGAGGTGGCAAATCTACCATCATTACTCCAAGCAACTTAATTCTCAATGTTCTCAAAAAGTTTTTTGCACAAGCTTGTGCAGTCCATGCCAGCTCGAGTGCACACTGTCATTAAAGCAAAAAGGGGACTTGCCAAATATTGGTATAAATATTTGAAAGATTCTATTTTTCACTCAGATTGTTGTCAGCAATATAATTTGTAATGAAAATTGAAAAGAATGGAAAATAGAAGCATTTTCACTACTAGTGTTCTTAGACATTTGGACCCCACTATGTATATGTATATACATAAGCAACACCGTTTCAAAGATTATATATTTTTTCTTTGTTACATAACACATTTAAAAAAACGGTTTATTATTAACCTTAGATAAAGGTGGAGTACCCACCATACAAATCCCTGTGAATATAATTAGAATAAGTGCATTAATATAAGCCTGTGATTTGAATTACAGCCAACACTGCTGTCAGAGCTGTGCTGTTATAGGAAATTAATCAACACCTTCTGATCAACCAGAATTAAACAGTGCTGTGGTATAACCCTATGTGATAGCTTGATGGCTTATATAGAACAGAATTAAGTTTGGGACAAAATTTAGGGACAAAATTGAAAACAATTCAAAATACGAAACTAAGTAGACTGCAAAGCAACTAAGAAGGATATATATCTCTCTCACTAGCACTCATCTACCTCTGACAGTCAGATTATACAAATTATCCAGGTAAATTAGAAGGGTTGCTGAATATTTTCAGGGTAGTTAAAGGACAAAGCCTTGTGGGTAAAGACCAGGTGACAGGTCTTCAAGAGACCAATTATTAAGTAACAGTCTGCCCCTATGTCATCTGCAAATGGATTATAGCCCTGGTATAAATTAAACAGCGAGCAGCAAAACATAATTACTCATATCACAGGTATAGAGGCATGGAGCTTATGGTAATTAATCTCGCCTGTCATCGTAATTCAGATCCATAATTCATTGGCATTGGCTTTGCAGCTCTGAAGCCCAAGCTGCAGCAGGGTGTTAAATGTCACCTCAGGAGAGTGCTGAATTAAGTGGGAATCTCCCTCCTCTCTACTGATTAAGGTCAACAGGAGTCAGAGTAAAGACGTATGAGATTTAGTCACTACAGAGCACATAACATCTGGCCTAGAGGCACTGTAAACTGTATCAGTGCTTGTGCTTTGGCAGTGAGTTAACTCAATAGGATCATTGTTTATGTATGAGCTAGTAGATATTTTACTGTTGTGCTGGTAGGTCACAGGGCCAGCTGGTACCAATGGGCTAAGACCTCCTTATCCTTCAGGGAAAAAAATACCTTTAAAGGGGATCTTATTTGCTCTTAACAATGGGTTGGTTATTTATTTATTTATTTGTTTAACTTTTGTGGAAACCAGAAACAATAGCACCACCAGTGGTCGTAAGCAAAAAATACACACAATATAATACACAGAGGTTTAGGCTGATTTCATTCTAACCCAGAGTGTAGATCCACACAGCATACAGTGAGTGAAATGACCCTAGATTTTGAGTTTTACTTGGGGCTAAATTTTTTCAACCTGCTTCACTGACATATCCATAGCATGTACAATAGTTTGTGTGTGTGTGTGTGTGTATGTGTGTGTGTGTGTGTGTGTGTGTGTGTGTAAAGAGCTGGCTGACAGCATGCACAGTTTTTCTGTTTACTGTTTATGCGCTGACTTGAAACACTTGGCATAAAAACAGGAAGCAGGAACAGTGTTTCTGCTTAGTGTAATGAGCATGTGTTCCTATGTTTATGCATAATAATAATTTCATAACTGTGAAACCCTGTGTGAGGCTTAACCATAATGGTTTCATAATATTACTGGCAAGTTACTGATAGGTAGTAGGTCATTTTTTAGCCTGCCCATTCAGTATTGTGACGAGTCATCACTGGTAGTTTTTGTGGGCATATATGAGACTCACATTATGCTGTATACAGTCTGAAAATAAGGTAAATACTGAACTACAAACAACACAACAGTGGTGTTAAACAGCCCATGTGGAATATTGTAGGGCTGGATACAGGACTCTGACTGAGGCAGTGATTTAGTGTGTGGTGTGTGCATGTGTCTGTGTGTGTGTGTGTGTGTGTGTGTGTGTGTGGTGGGGGCTGTTATGACTGGCAGTCCAGCATAATAGGTTAGGCATCTCTGGCTTGGCTTTATTTCCCCTGAGGCTGGAAAGGAGGGTGAGGGCAGAAAGAGTGGGGTGAGGCAGGCAGCAACAAATACTTTCATCTGATTGGATGGCTGATGATGAAATTAGGTACTGACGCTACCTTCTTCTCTCACCGGGCTGTTTCTGCACCATATCGCAGAATGGCAATTAGTGAGAAAAAAAAACATATTTCACTGAACTTGGGAAAAAAAAGATTATAATATTCACATTTTCAACTATCCTACACAAAAGCAAATTTAACCTAATGCTTTGGAAAGGTGCATGGAAAACTAATCCTTTGGTATGAGAATCACTAATACTATGTACTTTAGCCATAACTGAGGTTTCTAGTTGTTGAGTTTGTTGTGAAAAAAAGGAAGCAATAAAAAAGCTCACCAGATTAAGCATGGTATGAATTGTAATAGGAAGATTGCTGTTAATTGGTTAATTGGACTAATTGTGTCCTATTGACTAATTATAGAGTGTTTGTGATCAATCGCATTAAATTGTCATGTGATGATGATCAAGGTTTCAGGGATGAAAACCAACCTTTTATCCTTTTGAAATCTATGTCCTATTAAATTTTCTTTCTTTTTTTGCAGTGTTTGGCTGTTTTGCACTTGATTCAGTTTTGGAGAGTTTTGGTGGCATTTTTGAATAAAAATGAATCAACATAATTAGTCTTAATGCTTTATTAGTTTGAACTTATCAAGTAAATAATTACAGATCAATCAGTGCCATTATTCTTTTCTCTCTCTCTCTCTCTCTCTCTCTCTCTCTCTCTCTCTCTCTCTCTCTGTCCGTCCCATAGACATATGCATTCCTGTTGACTAAGCATTAGACCACTGTATTTGGAGAACCGTACAGAGAGGTTAATCAGATTTACAACATAATTGGTTGCCTTTATGGATTCAAATGAGCAATTAACTATAACAGCCGGTGTTTGCTTCTCATCAGAACCCTGAGAGTGAGCTGTTGTAACAGTGAAGATAAGAACCCCACAGAGCCAATCAAGCTTCCTCTTAATTCAGTGAAGGTAGAGTGTATACAAGCACCATTCTATTCTTCTTTCAAATTATACTGTTTGAGTGTGTGCTACGATTGTCCTGTGTATTCAATTGCTGATTCGTTTAATGAGACTCACTAGCTGATTGATTTTTGCAGTAATAGGGTTTGTTCAGCATGGGCTGAATGTAGCATCCAATTTTTAAGCAAATAAGACCAACCAATACAAAATATTTTCAGCAAGACTACATAAGAATATTAATAATGGTATATAATGGTTGTGATTTTTTTGCAGTGACCCTGCTGAACAGCACATAGGAGTTTTAGTTAGTGAAATTTGTTCTAAGAGCAGAAATTGCACAGAGGGGTTGGAAATCCATTCCTTCATTCATCATCAATATCCACTTTATCCTGGTTAAGGTTGCGGAGGAACTAGAGCCTATCCCTAATGTTGAAGGGAAACATTGAAGAGACAATAACACAAGCTTCTGATTGAACCAGGGACACTGAAGCTGTGAGGTGGAACATGCCACCTGGGTTAGAAGTTGCCCCTCAAATTCATAGGCTTTGGATTCAAGAACCAATACAAAGTAACCTTTCAACGATCAATTTGCTCAAATTATCACTGACATGATCATGCAGCACAAATTAGCTCAGAAATAATGAATAGAATTCTTCTTAATATTGGAAACAAAAAATGAATGTTCAAAAACCTCTTTGTTTTACATGACAGAAAAGTATCACTGAGTGGCTGCTGTACATGAAGCATTGCTTCTGGTGTAAAACAGGCTTAATCTGCAGACCTAAGGTACCTGATTTTTAATTGATGTTGCACTGAAGGTTATTGGGAAAAAATCTGTTCTGCTTATATTAGAGTAACAATGCACACCATGATGGTGCTGTTTTCCGCATCAAAATATTGCCAGATTTGTTACTTTTTCATATTTTTTTCACTGACATCATGTAGACATATAGCATAATGAATAATTATTTCTGTATTCTTCATAAAAACATACAGGAAACATCTTAGTTGTCTTGTCTAAACCTGGACTCTGGATATAATCTATAATCCCAGTGCCACCTTAGTTGGGAGCATTTTCGCACACATTACAGCACTCCTGAATCCTCTAATAAGGTCTTCAGTCATAAAGAGACATAAAGTGCTTTGACAGATGCCATGCCCTATTTACAATATGTACTCCTATGACCTGTGACCTGCAGCTTAACAAGAGGAAGTCTGTCCAGGCCCATGTAGCTCACACGCTTAAGACATGAGTACTAGCTGCACATTGTGTAAGATGTAAGACTATGCTGAGTAAAGAACTTTTTTTTTTTTTTTAATTAAAAATTTTTTTTAGTGGAATGTTATCATTTTGCTATCACTTTGTATAAAGTGTACAGGTGTGTGTGGGAGGTTTTTTAAATTGTTTTTTTAATCTCACACCCAGCCACTCCTGAAATAATTCCTGTAACTGTTATTTTGTTTGTCCTTTAAAGCTAAATAAAATTTAAATAAAGTCATGCACAGTACCACAAGGAATTGCTACTTAGCTAGTTTAGAGCGACGCATGCCAGGCCAATAAATATTCATTTTAAGATTCTGCTGAGGTTGGCATTTAACATGGTGGTTCACCTTCGGGTCATTATCAGTCTAGGAAATCCTCCCACACTGCTGTAGACATAACATGCACCATTCAAGGAAGACCAGTCACTGAGCTATAAGTAGTAGGGCTCTGTTGATTGACAAGAGCTTCCATGCTGTGCAGTCTCATTTCCAGATTTAATTATTTTGGAATTTGTACATCCTTGGATAGAGCAATATGATCCACAGATTTATTATTTTGCACTTTTATTGCTCTGATTTATTTATTTTTGTCATTAGCCCAAAAAGGCATTAAAGGTAGAAATGTCATCTGTAGGGGGTCATGATGGCTTAGTGGTTAGCACGTTTGCCTCGCACCTCAGCGAATGGGGGTTCGACTCCCACCTCTGCCCTGTGTGCGTGGAGTTTGTTCTCCCAGTGCTTTGAGGGTTTCCTGTGGGTACTCCGGTTTCCTCCCCCAGTCCAAAGACATGCATTGTAGGCTGACACTATAGACCATTTCCAAATGGATTGTAGGCTGACACATGCATTGTAGGCTGACACTATAGACCATTTCCAAATGGTCTATAGTGTGTGAGTGTATGTGTGATTATGCCGTGCGATGGGTTGGCACCCCGTCCAGGGTGTCCCCAAATTCACAGGGATAAGCTCCCAGCAACCATGTGTAAGATAAGCAGTATGGAAAATGGATGGATGGATGTAATTTGTAGCCAGTCCATGCTTCCTAATTAAAATGCAGCTTGAAATCTTCTTGCTGTTGTTTTTTCTAATTTAACTGCAATAAAAACACCTAAAATAGCCAAAGCTGAGCTTGAATTCTTTGAACACCAGAGCAGCATATCAGACTGTAATAACCTGTTCGAGGTGAGGTCTGTCTGGCAGTAATTCCCTGTTAGATGTGCTAGATTATAGACAGAGAGAAGGGATATGACCTTGATTCCCCTAATCAATAGTCTCATATGCTACCTTGGGGTAGGGAGGGGTTCAGTCTGAGAGCCTTTCCTCTCAATTTCTTATTCATTAGGCTGTATTGATGGAGGTAGATGAAGAGCGTGGTAGAAAGAGAAAGAGGGGGTGTGGTAAATAGTGGTATGTAGAAATGAAAAACTAAAATAGAACAATAAGGATGGGAGGAGAAAAATATGCAAAAAAATGATCATTAGTTGTGTGAATGCCTGCCTACAGATTCTTCCCCACCTCTTTCCTGCAGCATACCTGTGATAAATGCATCCTTTCCTTCCATGACCCTCAAGGTCATGAGCACAATGGAATGAAGCCCCCACAGCTGCTTCACTCCCAGCCTGAGCAGGTAACAGCAGCATAATTCATTCCCTGTAGACACACACCCAGCCTGCACCCACTTTAATCTCAAATGTAATCAAACTGCCTTCTAATGCAATCAGTCCAGACTCAAGTGAGGTTTGGAGAGCAAAGGACAGAATAGTAGAGGGGTCATCTACACACAAATGCCATAAAATGCAATATATTGTAAAATACAGTCCAATAATGGATGAGTAAGTGCCACAAAGGGAGAGCGCTGGATTCTCCATAACGCTCTTGCAGAGATTGGTGGTGCCATTCAGCACCATTCCCTTATGTCACACACGACAAACCCAGCCAATCTGATATGCTTCAGTGCAAGCGACAACACATTTATTAAACATCAGCATTGGGCAAAAAGGAGATTGCGCGTGCGTGCGTGTTCAAATGTGAAACTGGAGGTAAAACCATCCAACCTTGACTGACTGGAGTAGTCCTGTGAGATATGGCTGGAGAAAAGGAAAGGCTGGGTGAACGTGTGGAGAGAGGGGTGAGGGTGAAAAAAGGCGAGAATGTATTGCTGCGAATTAGACGGAAACACTGGCATGGAACAAGAGTGTTTATTAATGAGCTGACAGAACAACCGCAACAGCATAACTGACTGTGATGGGGAAATAATGGCCCAAGGGGAACAATGTCCGACATTTTATGTAAGTTACACACCAGGGTACATTTCACTATAAATGAGTTTTCTCTGGTCCCAACCCATCCCCTAACATTTTACAGTGATATTTCAATTATGTAGAAACTATATGAAGAGTAAACATATTGCATACTGTTTTACTGTCAAGAACAATGGAATGTATAACTACATATAGACGATACAATCTCACTATGTAGACGTGTGTGTGCATGTAGATGACATCATAGGTCTAGGACCACAGTGAGAGAACATTCACATGTGAACAGCCAAACACACTCCTATTGTTCAGAGCTGGGTTTGTTACACCGTAACACGAGGCAACTCTTGTCATCTGACTATTCCTCTCAGTGCACAACTCAGTCTCTTGGCAAGAACATGGAAGAACATTTTGTAACTTGGGTTATGCTGCACTATTCTCTGCTCCACAAATTAATCTCATGACTGGCAGTGCTTAGTCACTATACATATGGAAAGAATTCAAAGCTGTGGTGTAACTGTACTCATTTTACAGTACGATAAACACCACACGACATACATAATCAACTAGTCACCTGATGCTAGCTAGCTAGCTAAAATATAAGTTCTGGTTGAAGGGGAAAGAGTTGCTCTACTGTGATCTCACAGCGCACCACATGCAACTCATTCAGCTAGCGTGTTAACTGTAGCTAGCTAGCTAAAAATCAGTGTAGAGAACAGATTGATGGATGATATACGCATATACCAATGCATTATATGCTAATTTAAAGTACAGAAATACACTCAAAAAACCCCCAATAACATTAATTATCTCATTAGTTAAAACTACTTTGCTACTGGGTAGCAAAGATAAATTGGATGACTATCATTCACTCCCTTCCAACATAATCAGAACTATGTAAAATATTTCAAGCAGCAGTTGCTTTTTAAATAAATTGGACTTGCAAGAGTAGTTTTAATGGGGATTACTTTTTAATCTTACATGAGCAACTATGTTAAGTCAGAGAAGTATTTTTTTTAAAAAATTTTTATATATATGTTACATATGGCTCTGTTTCTGTATAGTGTCAATTCTGAGAGCAATTGGTAGTTTTTATCATATTTAGTCAACCTTATCCTGTTTTTTTAGTCAAGTTTTAGTTGACTTAAAATCTGGGAATTTTAGTCTAGTCTTGTCAAACTGTAGACATTTTGTAGTCATAAGATTATTACTGAGTAACATTTCAGTCAATGTAGTCTCGCTGGTGTGTGTGTGTGTGTGGGGGGGGGGGTTACAGCAGGGGAGTGGTCTATATGTGTGTAGTGGTGTACATGTTCATTCATCCTTATCTTCCATATCACGACCCTCTGCCCCCTCAGTCCTAGCTTTTTGTTTTTTTTACCAGGTGGTCCAAAGTAATTTAATATAGTTTTTTTTTCATACTGCCCTACTCACTGTCTCTCTCCACTTCAAACTCTTTTCTCTCTTTCTTGCCATTTTTTTTAATGCTATCAACAAATATAAAAGCGACAGCCTGTGTCAGTGAAATAAAGAAAATGAAAGTGGTACAGTAAAGGCCCATAGAGGCTTGAGAATCTGCAAAAATGACAACTAGAACACTTTACAAACATTACGTATCTCTCTTTGTAACTCTTGGCCAAGTTTCTATATGTAATAAACATGTAGGCTAATATAACTGTGGATATAATACTTAGCAAGCTATGATGGTGAAAATAAATTCAGATGAATATGGACATTCAAAATAGATTAAACCTGGATCATTTCAGGTACATGCACTCAGCTTTATCCATATCAAAGTTTCTACTATTGCATCTGTTAAAGTAACTGTTTCAGTTTTTTGGCTCTGTTAACTTACCTGAGGTGGTCTGATCAGTCCTGTGAGGATGAGCGTTGATAGAGAAGCGTTCCTAGTGGCTGCAGCCTGTAGGTATTATGGCCAATCAGGAAAAGTCCACACTGCACAACCACACAGAATATTCCTATTATTCACTACGCTTACATGCGAAACTCTCTTTCGGAAAAGGAAAAAAAAAAAAAAACAGTCTAATATTTTGTCTCCTCTATTTTTTGTTGACAAAAATTAAGAGAGATTTTGGTAAAGTTATTATTTTTTAAACTACATTTTAGTCTCGTCTTTTTTCGTTAACAATATTGCATGTTGATATAATCACAGTTAGTGTTTAATGACGTCGTTGTCGTCCCATCTTCATCGTGGAAAAAAGATCGTCATTTTTTTGTCATAGTTTTAAGGAGATTATAAAATCGTCAATGAAATTAACACACTTTCTGTGGCTGTATAATCAAATTGCACTACATTTCTAATCGATTTAATTGTTGAGCCCTGCTGTGCAGTGACATAAGGAAGGAAATAAACTAAGTTTTGGGCAAAGTCTTTTGAATGGATGAGACTAAGGGTATTGGAAAGAATAAAAATGAAGAAAGATTAAGTGTTCATAATTCTAGTCCTACCTTTCCCAAGACCCTGGTACCATATACGTAAATATTTATAATTATACAACAGTTACTGTAGTTCCGGTCCACTATATAGAATGCCGTTCAAAGAGTGCTTATATTTAAGAGTGCTTCCTGGTTTGAAACTCTTACACAAGTAATGTTAGTGACAATATTATTTTCAGGAATATAACTTATGACTTAAAATATGAAAGTTCATCAGATAAAGATGAAAAAGAAGAAGGGACGACAATTTTACCAGAAGCACCTTGAACGGGAATGTTCAAATCAAAGTGAGATAGCTAGGCAGCTAGTGGATGGGCTATAAAGTGAGTCTGGCTTCTTCAGGATCTATTTCCACTAGCGGGGCAAATTTATATAGCCCAGTCAGGTCCATTAGTATTTGAATAATGGCACAATTTTCTGCCTCTGTACACCACCACAGTAGATTTGAAATGAAGCAATCAAAGTGTGATTGATGTGTAGACTTTCAGCTTTAATTAAAGGTGTTTAACAAATTTTGCATTAAACATTTAGGAACTACAGCCATTTATTTTGCTGTACAACCGTTTGTTGCTGAAAATGGAGTCACTCCATTTTCACAGGCTCAAAAGTAATTGGACAATTACTCCTCCTGATAAGGAGTTTCATGGCCAGGTGTGGCCTGTTTCCTCATTACTTCATGGCAAATTAAGGAGATAATGGTCTGGATTTGATTCGAAGCATTGAATTTACATTTGGTAGCTGTTCATGGAAACTTGCTGTCCAAATACCTATGGACCTGACTGTATATTAATATTTGGCCATATTGTGTCTGAAATGTCACTTACTCAATATTAATTTCTTGTTTATAGAACTGTTGTATAAAAGCAATATCACCTTCATAATCGCGCAGTTATACTGAATATCAGCACTGCTTTGATTAACTACAGCCAAATCACAGCCATGTCGATATTCAGTATAACTGCACTCTTGCTTGTGTGATATTGCTTAATTAACTGAGCAAATTGCTCTACTTCTTTGTTAATTAGCCATGCTTAATCACCCCACAGTGGCTGAAAACAACAGGAAAGCCAGTAAGGAGAATAGTCTTCCAACATTCTCCTCCACCTGAGGAGGAACAAAAGAGGACACAGGGTTGATGAGCATCAGTGGGGACTGGAGTAGGATTGATCTTCAGTCCAGTTAACTAACGGTGTAGTACAAAGCACAGAATTAGAAAGAGGGAGAGATTATTGGCTAAGAAGACTAATATACAACTGAGAAATGCTCGCTTGGTAAGTCATGCTTATTTATTTTTTTTCTTGTGTGTGGCTGTCATCGTAATCCAATGAAGAATCTTTTCCCTCCTCAACAGCAATGTTTTGTTCTCCCTAAGCTCCTCTTTCCTCTGTCCCATCCCCTGCTATCTCTCCTGCTCTATTTTTTATACAGAGGGCAATGAATTATAAGCGCTGCCTTGAGACTTGCAAGCCTGCTTCTGCTACCTAATGCCACAGAGATAGAGAGGGAGGAAGGGACAAAAGAATGCGAGAGAGAGAGAGAGAGAGAGAGAGAGAGAGAGAGAGAGAATATGATGGGAGAAAATAAAACAAGGGTACACAGGGGAAAGAAGGGAACTGCCAGTATGTGGTTGATTTTGTGTATTTGCAGTGTGTGTGTGTGTGTGTGTGTGTGTGTGTGTGTTCTGGATGGGGGCGATTTGCTAGCATTTATTAACCAGAGGCATAGATGTGAGAGAGACACCAGGTCCCTAAATAAACACACAGACCCTCCCCCCATCACGCCACCCACAGCATCCTTGTTCAGTCCTGCATGATGATTCTGAAAAATTCTCTCTGATCTCTGCACTGTATGTCTGCATAATTGGAGAGCTTCTCTTCTCATGTTTTCAGTACACACAGCCATCCTGGAAGAAGAGGTAATAATGATAAGCAGTCCCTCCAGGATTTTGTGATTTTGCAATCACAGCAATATTCGGAGGAGCTTGCGATTTTTCAAGGTTACAGCAGATTTTACACAGATTTGAGCCAAGGCGCATCATGTGACATAATTGCAATGCGCATTCAGCCAAAGCCCACTTCGATTCACGTGTGTCGAACATGAATACAGTTAAAAGATCTCATTTACCAATAAAACATCACAGCGAAAGACAGTGCAAAACAATTTAATGTAATTGCAATTTCACCAAGTAGTTTTCCACAAAAAAACTTGTGGAGCACAACAACTCCACAAGTTGCATCACAAATTTTGAAAAAAGCCTCAGCAAAATCACACACAAAAAAATCCCCCCAATCCTATACAGACTGGATAATACAGTGGAGAAAATAAGTATTAAACACGTCAAAAAAAAAAAAATCAGTAAATATATTTCCAATGCGATTATTCACATGAAATTTTCACCAGACACCAGTATTAACTCAAGAAATCCGGAAATATAAAGAACTCACAACATTAAAGTCCATAAATAAAGTTATGTGTGATAAAGCGGAATGACACAGGAAAAAAGTATTGAGCACGCTAAGAAAAAGCAGTTCTCCAAGGATAGGCAAGGAACCAGCTAAAATCCGTAAGTAATTATACCCCCATCTGTGCAAATTAATATCAGCTGGGTTAGTAAATTGATGGTCTATAAAAAGGCTTTTTGTTACAAGGTGTCACACAAGAAACATCTCATGATGAGTAAAAGCAAAGAGCTCTCCCAAGACCTTTTTATGTCAATATGTCAAAGAAACATATTGATTGAATCAGATACAGACGTATTTCAAAATTTTTGAATCCTTAATCCTAAATCTTTCTTAAACAGCTGATTCTAATTTTATGGATTTGAAGGTGTGATAAATGTAGGGGTGTACGTACTTATTCCATGTGGCTGATCTGGTTTTTTGTTAATTTAATGAAAATTACTACAAAATGTAAATTTTATGTGTCATTTGATAGTGTATCACCTTTATTAATAGGCACTGTTTCAAAGAAGATCAAATGTTTGCTTGTCCAAATGTATCTAAAAAATAAATAAAAATTCCATGGGGTGTACATTTTTTTCCACATGAGTGTTTGTGTGTGTGTGTGTGTGTGCGTGTGTGTGTGTGTGTGTGTGTACAGTATCTCACAAAAGTGAGTACACCCCTCACATTTTTGTAAATATTTGATTATTTCTTTTCATGTGACAACACT
>JANDJT010000102.1:24738496-24758584 GCA_024331685.1 Stegophilus panzeri | reverse complement strand
AGTGTTGTCACATGAAAAGATATAATCAAATATTTACAAAAATGTGAGGGTTGTACTCACTTTTGTGAGATACTGTAACTAAAGAAATCAGCACTGTAAGTATGAAACATTTTCACAGCACTGTAAATAAATGCAAGTCAGTATCTGACCAGACTGATACTTTAACAAATTCATCATGTCATATGAGAGGTCTAATTAAAGGTCTGGGCCTTAATCTCTGAAAAGCCGCAATTTGATTTTTAAGTTGTGCACAAACCGAATTAAAGTAAGCTTAACTGACATTATAACAATCACCCAGTATGTTTGTAAAAACAAAAAGAAGATGCCAATTTGGCAGAAATCCCCATTTACCTTCCAGTATATGGTGCAGGGTGAAACAATGGAAATCCTTGCCAGGATCTTGAGTGTATATATGAATTCCCACTTTATTTTATGAACTCTTTTATTTGACAAATTTGAAGATAATGTTGCTAAGATATAGAGGCACCAAGTGGAGTTACACACTATTGTAATTTTACTTTAAACTGAAGTAACCCACATTTAGCTGACATTTATATAACACCGGCTCTTGTTATGTCAGCTATTATGTCAAGTGTCTTTCTGTAAAAGATAAATTTACCATATCAGCATCATAATATTGACTGGACAGTAATCAGATACATGTTCATAATGAAGCTGCCTTATTGAATAAGGCTGTCTTATTCTTTGCCTTATTAAAAAGTCCTTAAAAAGGGTAGGCTAGCAGGGAGGAGAGACGAGACAGCCTACAGGGCAGCGTCAATGCGCCAGCTGAGACCCAGAGATTGTTACCACAGCAACGGCGGGCAGGAGATATAGAAGCCGCCAAATGGAAAATGTCAATTACACTGAGTATGTAGATATGGTGAAGCCTGGGTGAAGCTGAGAGTAGAGGTGTGTGAAAGTGTGTGTGTGTGTGTGTGTGTGTGTGTAGTAGTAACAGTAGTAGTAGTAGTAGAAGGTGCTGTTAATGATTCAGCCAGTAGGCAGGAGACATTTGGAATGGAATGCATGGGCAAGGACAAAGAGAGCAAATGACATGCTGCCTCATAATATGATTCCTTTGAAAGCAGGCAGAGTGTACTGAGACTGAAAATATTCTCTTCACACACACACACACACACACACACACACACACACACAACTAAGTGTATGTTTGTTCTCTTCCAGCCACTATTATCCTCCCCTGGTCACTGAACAGAGGTTTCATGATAAGGTCTGGATCTCAGACAAGGCACTGCTGGCCAGACATACACTTCTCCAATCCAAATATTGATCCTTGTGCATGTGCAGACCACAGATCAATGTAGGCAATGAAATTCAGACTGGAGTCACAGAGGAATTGGGATCAGTAAGAGGAGAGGAGAACAGACACACCGTCCTATGCCCATGGGGATGTGGTCGAGAATCCATAATGTTTCTGCTCAGACATTTTAGAACAGTACTTCTGAGAAGACATTTTACAGGCGAAAATCAGTATGAACACACACACACACACACACACACACACACACAGCAACAAAAAGGTCCACACCCTGTTTATCCAAACCATAACAGCTATCACACTAACACCCTAATGCTTCATCACAGCTTAAAATTCACACACTGGACAAATATCTTCACGACCCAAATTAGGGAATCCCATCGCGAGGCCTCATTCCGCGTGACGGTGTGCACGGCATGTTTTGTAACTTGTCGCACGGCATCGCATCCGTAAAGGAATGACTTCGAGGCGACTCTTGCCGAAAAGTACGAGCGTACAGGCATCTCTATGATCCATCCATGCGGGACCACAGAGATAGCAAGATGGCACAAAATTCATGGAAAGGGTTTTTTTTTTTTTTTTTTTTTAAATAGTGATTTTGATTTGCTTTGTAGCCTACATACTGTTGAAATAATAAAGCCAAAACTGAAGGTTTTTTGGGGAATGCACCATGTTTTTATTCATCGTCAAGTATAAACGCCTCGTCCGTTTGGTGAGGTGCGCGCGCAGTCAGTGGAGGCTCGCGCTGCGGAGCCAGGCGGAAAAATATACAAGGCTTTAGCTACATGAGGATGAAGACAAGAAGCATCTGGAGCTTTTGCACTACACACGCATCGTCACACGCTAATTTGATTAAAAAAAAGGGAAAACAAACAAACAAACAAACAAACAAACAAAAAAAACACGCATACGTCACGCACACTAACGTTGATGTGCTGCTGAAAGGTCAGCGAGAGGGTCGAGGGGGAGGGAATTATAATTATTTTTATATATCATTTGTTATTATTATTATTATTATTATTATTATTATTATTATTATTATTATTATTATTGTCATTCATGTGTGTCTCTGTCTTATTATTTATGTGTCTGTGTTATTATTTCAGACATCAGATATTTCTCATATATATTAAATGTTTTATACACATTTTAGCATTTTAGAAATGTTTGAAGGATTTTTACATGGCACCCCTGCTCTCATCAGACGGCACCCTGGTTGGGAAACACTGCTTAGACACATCCATTGAAAGCTGATGTATATATACAAAAAAAACACTTTTGCTGTATAACTTGTTTGTTCTTTGTTTTACTTGTTTTATTCAGATAAAAAAACATGAGGAGACATCAGACGATATATAAATGTGGCTAAATGTAATCAAGTCAATGCACAGTTCTTCAAGTATAAGTATAGCCCCAGTTTGTTTAATAATCCATAACTGGGAAAATCCGATTCTCAGAGGAAAGGCAGGAGAGGCTTTATGGAGGAGCATTAGCAGGCTGCACTGACTGTGATAACAGGGTTTCTAATGGTTTGTTGTTGATAGTTGGTGGAGACACATGCATATGATTTCATGATGCTGAGTTGACTCAGTTACAGCCAATGTGTGTATGTGAGTGAGAACAAGCAAGCAAGCGTGCATGTATTAGAATATACTGTATGTATATTTAACAGGTTTTAGCGAAATGTCTTCCAAAATGTTTCATACTTACAGTGCTGATTTCTTCTGTTTTTGTGTATAGCTCATACTAAATTATTTCAGAAATTAAAACAAAATCTAAGATAAAACAAAGGCAACCTGAGTAAATACAAAATACAGTTTTTAAATGATAATGTTATTTATTGAAGCAAAAAAGTTATCCAATACCAATACTGTTCGAAAATGTATTTGCCCCTGTAGTTACAAATTCCTGAATCTATAATACTGCATTCATAATGGGGTTCAGCTGGACTAGACGCAACCAGGCCAGATTACTGCAAACCCTGTTCAATCAAATCAACACTTAAATAGAACTTTTTCAACAGCATGACATTGGTTAAAAGGTCTTACCCAGTAACACACTATGGCTACGTCCGAAATCACGTACTGTGACAGTACGTACTGCACGGCCATTGAAACAGTACGTACTAATCAGTATATGTGTGTAGTATGAATCCAATCCTGGACATACTACATCTGCCATGTTGTCATTGTCATATGACATTCAACATCATCATAAACATTAAAATCTTACCAAATAAAAGCAACTGCACTAATGGCAAAATGCACATCAGGAAAGCTAACTGAATTAGTAGTTTGATGTGGGCAGGGTTAACAGACTGAGGTAAATTCGTTGCTGTTAGCTTGGCCTTGATTAAGGCATGATGGAGATCACAAAAAGGTTTCAAAAACTGTGACAACTGTTTTCTTTTTTAACCCTTCAACAAGTTAACAATTTATTTGGCTATTGTTAAACAGGTCCTGTTTAACTAAGGTTTAATGTTTAAAAAGAGCTGATGCGCTGTCTTCTGCCATTTTTTTCTGAGCATGTCTGCACCAGTCCCGTTGCATTATAGGATTTTTGACTCGCGTAGTGTCCATCGGGTGCACACTGCAAAATCTCACCGGAAGCAGTACGCCATCTGGTTATTTCTTGCCTACTGTTTCTCACCTACTGAGAATTCGGACATACTACCCCTCTGGTGTACTGCTTTTCACCTACTGTGTAGTAGGGTAGTATGCGATTTTGGACACAGCCTATGCCAAAACTGAAAGAAATTCCAGAAACGATCAGGAAGAAAGTGATTGAAATACATCAGTCTGGGAAGGGTTACAAAGCTATTTCAAAGGCTCTGGGACGCCAAAGAACCACAGTGAGAGCCATTATCTGGCCAAATGGAAAAAAAACTCAGCACAGTAGTGAACCTTCCCAGAAGTGGCTGACCTTTCAAAATTCCGCTAAAAGCACAGCAATTACTTATCCAGCAAGTCACAAAAGAGCCCAGGAGAACATTAAAGCACGTACAGGCCTCTCTTGCATCAATAAAGGTCACTGTTCATGACTCCACTATCAGAAAGACAGTGAAAAAATGGCATCCATGGAAGAGTGGCAAGGTGAAAACCACTGCTAACCCAGAAGAATATTAAGGCTCATCTGAATTTTGCCTAAACTCACTCTGATGATCCCCATCATCAGAAATCCTCATCATCAAATCCTCATCATCTTTGGGAGAATGTTCTGTGGACTGATGAGTCGAAAGTGGAACTGCTTGGAAGACAGGGGTTCTGTTACATCTGGCATAAGACACTGAATCACTAAACACAGAATTCCACAAAAATAACATCATATCTATGATCAGGCATGGTGGTGGCAGTGTGATGGTGTGGGGATGCTTTGCTGCTTCAGGGTCTGGGCAACTTGCAATAATTGAGGGAAACATGAATTCTGCTCTCTACCAGAAAATCCTAAAGGAGAATATCCGATCTTCAGTTTGTAAATTGAAACTCAAGTGCAAATGGATTATGCAGCAAGACAATGATCCAAAACATAGGAGTAGGTCCTAGTCCTAGAAGTAAGTGAAAGGCTGATCTCCAGTTATCGGAAGGTTTTGGTTGCAGTTATTGCTTCTAAAGGTGGAACAGCCAGATACAGATTTTAAGCTTAAGGGGCAATTAGTGTTTCACAGTGGGGATAGGTGCTGGATAACGTTTTTTGCTTCAATAAAAAAAAAAATTAAAACATTAAAAGGTATACACAAAAACAGAAGAAATCAGCAAATACTTTTTCACAGCACTGTAGTTTATATTATATATTTATATTTCAGTTAACCATTAAGAATGCCTTTGACAAATGAAGAACATACAATATTGAAATCATTCTCACGGCTGGACTGGGAAGCTGTCGCAAGGTTGTGATGGACTTTAATAGGAAACATGGCAAGCTTATCACACATGACACTGTTGCCAAACTTATTAACAAATTCAAAAAGACTGGAAGTGTTGCAGACCAACTGAGAAGTGGACGACCATGAACATCCACTGACGAAGGCACAACCGACGTGTTGCCTGCAAATATACTGCAGTCCCCTTTGTAGGGAGACTTTTGGGACACCCTGTATATAATTATGTGTACATTTTCAACCACTGCCCATTACAAAACAAGTCAGACCAGTGGTTGGAAACCCTTTGCAATCTGTCAGTAAACAAGTATTTACCAATGTCAGACTCATGAAATATACAGTAGATCCCTATTTACAATTCAATTATATCTAAAAGCTGTTAAAGTCCTATTTTGTGCCTGATGAGAACTGCATGGATGTGCGTGCCAAGGCTAGAACAGCATGTAGGAATGACAGAGCTGAGCTTCCACAGCATTTGTGTTTTTACATGTGAGTCATTAACACTGGGCCTCATTTATCAAGCTGGATATGAACAAATCCTAAGGAGCTTTTACAGAGGAAATGTAGTGTTCATGAAAATCCAACTAGTTCGAAACCTACAGGCACCTATAAGTCTATAAGCAAACTAACATAAACCTGAAATGACAGGCTTCAAATCGTATAATTGGTGATGAGTTACTGCAAATTTATTTATTGATCACCTACAGTACTTATTTTAATTTCACACACAAATTCAGTTATTTCATTTGAATGACTTGATAGAAAGCAATCCAAAACAAATCCATAGATTAAGACAAATAACACGAGCCAATCAATTAAGACAAAAGAAATGGCACCCTATGAAAGGAGGAAAAGTGTGTGATTGTAGTAGCCAAAATTCTGCAATGGCAAAAATTACTGGAAGGTTAAGAAGGTGCTTTTTTTTTTGATGATGTGTGAATTTAAAAGATCTCTGATAGAATGAAAGAGAGGGCCACTGCTGTTATTCAAGACATGTTGAACATTGCCATCAAAAAAAAATTCTCATGTGTGAGACAGGAGGCAGACAAAAACTAGCTGGTGAATAAATCATACAGCAGATGTGCAAGAGACAGTCACGGGTCAAGAAGTGCTGAGAAGCACACCAAACTAAATGGAATTGTCTGTATTTCAAAGGACAAGGAGTGTGTATGTGTATGTGTGTGTGTGGGTGTTAGCGGGGTGTTGGCATAGACGGTTCTCCAGGGTCATTATCAGCTTAGAAAAATCTTCCAGACACTGCTGTAGACATAACATCCTCCATCCAATGACGGCAGGTCAGTGAGCTATAAGGAGGGCTCTGTTGGTGAACGTGAGCTTAAGTGCTGCGTGCTCTCAGTTCCAGAATCAGTGATTTTAGCTGAGCCATCAGGTTCAGATACACAAGTGCATCTTAAAGCGATAGTTCACCCAAAAATGAAAATTACTCGCCTTCATGTTATTCCAAACCCACAAGACTTTCATTCATTTTTCGGAACACAAATAAAGACATTTTAATGAAATTTGGGAGAATTCTGTCCCTCCATTTAAACTTTCAAGCTCCAAAAAGTTCATAAAAGCATCATAAAAGTAATCCATGTGACTCCAGTGGCTTAATCCCAGTTTTATGAAGCGATAAGTCAGGATACAAAAGTCAGGATACAAATGATGAACAAAAGTCTTATAGGTTTCGAATGACATGAAGGTGAGTAATTGATGACATTTTTGAGTGAACTATCGCTTTAAGAATTGGCACATCATAAAATAGATCTAAAATGTAATATGATGCATTAATTATTTTTTGCACATTTATTGCATTGATTTATTTATTGAGCATGCTTATGTGTATGGTTGTTAAAATACAGTTTAGCATGTTCTGCTTAACTGCTTAAGATGACTAGTCGAGTAGTAAAAAAAACATAATCATGCAAGAATAGTGAAGACCTGGTTCTACAAGGAAGAGGCATGTATGCACTCGTTTGTATATGTATGTTTTTGTGCACACCGCTCAAAATACAATATGCACTAATGAGATTCAAACAATAGCTAATGCAAACAGTACATACAACATGTATAACCATTTGTAACACAGTGTTTGTACATGGAAGTGTGTTTGTTTTGCTTGGTTTAAAGGACTTCTGCATGTGCTTGTGTATGCCACTCCGGCTTGCTTCTCCACTCCAGTTAATGAAATGCAAACAGCCAGAGCTGAGACAGCCAGTGACGTGATCTATGTTTCGCTGCCCAGAGAGGAGGATGAGGAGGAGGATGAGAGATTCAGCTCTGCCTGTCTGTGTGCATGTGTGTGTGCATGTGTGTGTGTGTGTGTGTGTGTGTGTGTGTGTGTATGTGTAGTGTGTGTGTTCACCCCAGGGGATGGTGAGCACCGCACACTCTGTGTGTGTGTGTGTGTGTGTGTGTGTGTGTGTGTGTGTGCTTCTGTGTTTGTATGGGGGGTTGGAGACAGAGATTAGCTGGTGAATAAATCATGCAGCAGGAGTGTGAGAGCTGCAGTCACAGATTAAAATCCCACTGCAGCTCCTCCACAGACAGTACAAAGGTCAAGGAGAGCAGAGGAGTGCACACTGTCAAAAAGGTCACCAAGCATTAATAGACTAGTCCTCAATTTATGAGAGCCAGTTTCAGTGAAGGAGTGAGGCTTGTGTTTTTTTTTTTTTTTAACCCAGCAATGTCACTGTGAAGGCTAGAAATTGAATTCGCTGGTTGTTGCTGCAATGTTTTTGTGTCTGTGAAAGCACAATAACACACAGACCACAAATACTAGCTCTGGATGCTTTTTGACCAATTTTATTAGAGATTTTATTAGAGATTTCACTTCTTAGCGTGTGTGTGTTTGTGTGTGTGTGTGTTTGTGCGTGCATGCTGCCTGGCTCCTCAGGCAGTGGCTGGGTGAATGTGTAATTAAATCTCACACACATACAGAGCAATGGGACTGAATTAGTGTGAGCTCTCTCTGCTCTCTTACTGGTTTACTGCCACTGATGACCTACTGCTGATAGGATTATGCTAAACACTTCCCGCACCAGACTGATACTACAATCAAATGATATTTGCCTGACTCTGACTCACCTGCGGCACGAACACACTCCGCTAACAACTATATAAAAAGTAGTGATGGCTGGTCACAATATTGAAAGGGAGGGCTAAAAATTTCTACTACCTATCTAATGCCATTATTATGAAACCATTATGGATGAACCTTATTGCACAGGGTGTCACAGGAACAAAACGATTAACCACACACGCTCATTGAAAGTCAGATACGCAGCACCATTTAGTGTTTCAAGTCTGTAATCATGTTGTATCTTTTTACCATTTTTACTAGCTTACCATTCTGTCATCCCTTTGTGTAATTTATTCTTTGATTAGATGATCTTTGCTTAGTCTGCTGACTTCTGGCTTTTCCTCTAAAGGCACTTTGAAAAATCAATGATCAAGAAAGTAATCCAATTTATTCGCAAATTTTAACACCCATAATTGTATTCCATGTGTGCCTTCTCAATCCCTGCTGATGTGTTATGGATGGGTCAGTTCAGCTGACTTAAAGAAATTAGCCATAATACACACAAAATCTAGGGGTGTTTAATCTGTTTAATCACCTGACACAACTCTCACTAATAGGCTGTGTACAGTCTTGGCAAGATAGAAATCAGTCCCAGTCTCTAATTCATACCATTTTGTTAATTATTACTTATGCAAACATATATTTTTAGTATAATTAAATCATAGTACATTTATTTGAGTTTGTAAAAATAAAATCTTCAGCTTTGGTACATTTATTTTTGGTCACCGTTAAAGAGTTTTACAAAGAAACCAGAAAGCATAAATTCCTCTGTCTTTTCCGGTGCTGCAAAACACCATGACATAGGGTTAGGGTTAGGGTTCACAGACACAGACAAATCACAGACACCCTAGGCTACTTCCATAAATGTTAATAAATGTCTCCTGACAAAAAAAAAAAAACTTCACCACATCAATGATTGTAGGTTATTCTTTGTTTAGCAACAACACAAATTTCTTTTAAAAAATGACATCTTAGCAAGTGGAAATACCTCGAATATAGTTACATTTATCTAGCATTTCTTATTCTAAGATCACAATAACCCAAATTTAACATTATTAATCCAATGCCAAGCCATTTGTACTCATTTCAAACTTGGAATAGTCTAGGTCTATTGGCAGATCACTTTGCTCATTTTAAGCATTTATTTCTAGAAAGAAGCAAAATTATCTGCCAATAGAATAAGAAAACTACAAGCTTGAAATGAGTAATAATGTCTACAAATAGGTTTAATGATCTTGTATATGATTTATTGTAATCTTGTAATATAACATTCTAGATAAATATCACTAAATTCAATATATTTTCACTTGCTAAAATGACTTTTTTTTTGCAGTGAATCTGTTTATTATTAGTCTTAGATTAAATAACAGTGTGCAGATGAAGAGCTATGTCTAGGATGGAAGGAGAGTACAGTGTCACAGCTATCAGTATCTGAGCTGTAAGTGTATTTGCTGACAGCTCTGTCAAGGCTGCACAGCGCTACATTTGAGGCATAAATGATGTGATTAATCTTTTGTTTAACTCCAAGGTAGTAGGCATCCAGAAACCACTTATAAGTTCTCTTTTTTGATCAAGAATCTGCAAGATTTGATCTCCTTAACAGTGATAAATGTACAAAATTTCCAAATACATAGACTTCAACAGACCTGGCATTCTGTGTATCCAGTGTCTTCAACCTTGAACCTTCTTATGGTTGGCTATAAACAGAATGAAAATGGAAACAGACAATGAATTTAGAGCAATCCTTCCCTTCCATTACTGTCTGTTATATTTGCTTAACATGATGCACACATACACTTTATGGCCAAAAGTTTGTTGAGACTTGACTATCACACCCATATCTGGTTCTTCCCAAACTGTTGCCACAAAGCTGGAAGCACACAATTGTCTAGGATGTCTTTGTGTAATGTAGCATTACAATTTCCCTTCAATGGAACTAAGTGGCCCAAACATGTTCCAGTTTGACGATGCCCCTGTGCACAAAGCAAGGCCCATGACGACATGGTTTGCCAAGGTTGGAATGGAAAAATCCAAGTATCCGCCTGTATAGAGCCCTGACCTCAATCCCACTAAATACCTTGAATTGAACTGAACTGGAATGCTGACTGCATCCCAGGCCTCCTTGCCCAACATCAGTGCTGACCTCACTAATGCTCCTGTGGTTGTTATTATAACAGCACATTTGGGTGTGATGGTCAGGTGTCCACAAATATTTGGCCATATAGTGTAGCTGTGGGGCTATCAAGAAGCATTTCAATGATGATTGAACCAGCATAAATAGCACTGTGAGTGAAAAAGCAGTATTACAGTATGCTCTTTCTCATCAGGGGCAAGACATGTAGGGATATTTAATGATTAGTGCATGTAATCATGCTGACAAGGGTTAAAGTTGGGAGTTTGGGTACATGTCTTTGTACCACCAAATAAACCAACTAAAATAGAAACTGAAAATAAGTGCTACATGCTCATTGACCTGATAAACCACATATTAATCAGTACTTCTTATTACTGTGTAATGAAAAAATACTCCTAATTTTTATGCAAAGTTATGTTTGAAGAGAATAAGAATATACATGTTGTTGCCATAGGTGCACTTACACAGTATAGGATTACTGACTGTAGCCCTTCTCTATCCCATCCTAATCTATGCCATCTATCAGTAGTAAGGGACTACCATAGAGAATGTTTGGGAGAAAGACAACACCCGAAACTCCACCTTCCTCCTAGATACCGTACTATAAATTGCTATCTCTAGCTTTTGCTCCTCCTGATGGTGTTTCTGCACCAACTTTCTCACCGTTTCCCCTTTACTATTCAATGACTCCTACCCAAGACACTTCACTGGGGAGCCTGTTTGTCTAGTGCAGAACTCAGCCCAAACCCAACCCAAGATCTCAAGGTCATTCCCCAATTACAGTTCCATAGTCACTCTCCAGACCACTTATTTGAAGGCATAGCAATAGTAGCAACGTTGGAGCATTTAAACACTTTGTATTTACACTTTTTACTTGCCCATTTTATTAGGCACATCGAACTTGTCAGTACTCCATGTGCTTTAGAAGTACGTTTGCACATGCATAATTTGTCCCAATTGTTCTCCAGTTGTTCTCAACCCAGCAGTAACTCGTTGAAATCTACAGGCTTTCCTGCACTGAAATATTTCTCTTTTGCATGTATCTCAATAACAAGCAAGGTTCTAGCATTTTAAATCTGCTTACACCTAAAAGTGAAAGATGACTTGACTATGGTTAGGTCCATTTTTAATGGCACATACTGTAGCTATCCAACAAACTATTCAATGCTTAACATTCACTGTGTGAAAAAATCACATTTAGCTAGCAAGGTTTAGACATATTTATGCAGACTGACTGTATTTCCTGCAACATGTGGTTAATTTTAGAAATATGTGTATGGCTTTTTAAAGTAGAGACATAAAAGTTTATCATCAAAGTGTATTTAAAAAAAAATCTTTTTGGCTGTTTGCCACAGCAACATCTGACCGGTTTTCCCCACACCACCACACATATCATTTATTTATGCAGTGTAGAAAATGAAATAAAATAGTGTCACTATTTGAAGTGCCTGCTTGGGTATAAAACTGACACATAAAAGCACAGCTAGAGCACACATTTGCAAAGCTATTCTCTCTCAGGCGATCGCTGTGAAGCAGTTGGAGTGCTGTCTGGCTTGTTATTATCGTCTGGAATGAAGGCCATACAAGATTTTTCTAAGCAAGCACAGTTCTGTGATTTGGCTGTCTGACATTGTTTAAGTTGTCATTGATGATTAAATATAATGTAGCTCAAAGCATCAATTTAAGTGGAGTGACATTGACATTTGTCCTTTCTGGATATTTATTTTATTTTATTTTATTTTCTCACTCAGTGATGACACTAAGGTGGTCTGTTAAGGAGGGAATACAGCATTCTGATTTGGTATCATTTATTGTTTGAGCAATAAATGAGTAGCCAAACAATCAGAAACATTGTCTAGCTGTAAACATTTACAGGTAGTCATGCTTAATGTTTAAATGTACAATATGCAGTTTAGCTGATTGTCGTGTCAACGTAGGAATTGGCATCCAACTACAACTCCCAAGAGACATTGCGGCCTACAAACATGGCCGCCAAGGACTCACATGCCCTGCGTCCGAAATCACGTACTATGACTGTACGTACTGCAATTGATGCAGTACTTACTGCATGGCCGTTGAAACAGTACGTCCTAATCAGTATGTGTGTGTAGTAGGAATACAATCCTGGACATACTACATCATACTACGCCATATTGGCATTGTCATGTGACCTTTGACGTCATCATAAACACTAAAATCTTAACGGGCAAGCAGCCACACTAATGGCAAGATGCACATCAGGAAAGTTAACTGAATTAGTAATTTAATGTGGACAGTGTTAACAGACTGAGGTAAATTTGTTGCCATTAGCTTGGCTGGCTTACGCATGATTGAGATCACATAAAGGTTTTCAAATGCTGCGACAACTGTTTTCTTGTTTAGACCTTCAAAAAGTTAACAATTTATTCGGGTATTTTTAAACAAGTCCTGTTTAACTAAGATTAATACTTAAAAAGTGCTGACACGCTGTCTTCCGCAATTTTTTTTCTGAGCTCATCCGCACCAGTCCCATTGCATTATGGGATTTTTGACTGCAAAAGACACTGCAAAATCACTGCAAAATCTCGCTGGAAGCAGTACGCCATCTGGGTATTTCTCACCTACTTTTTCTCACCTACTGAGAATTTAGACATACTACTCCTGTGGCGTACTGCTTTTCACCTACTGTGTAGTAGGGTAGTATGCGATTTTGGACGCAGCCATGCTCAAGCTCACCAGATTACTGATCATGCACACCTGGACTCAATCAACAACACACTATGGGTATGTCTCAACCAGCTCCCTTGTTTAGTAGTCAAGGCACTGATCAGCGAGTCAGACATTTTAAGGGCTGTCTCAATTGCAAAATCCTTCCAGTGCACTGGAACGTTCGCTCCCTAAATAAATCCCACAATGCACCACAAAACCTAGAGAGCATCGATGCTCACTATGTTCCCTTACTGGAAATGATGTCATGTTTTCTGAATCCTCTCAGCTGGAAAAAAAATGAGCGACGACCTCTCAGCCAACTTTCGGCTACAAATGTAAGTAGCTTGTTATTATTATTGTAGCTCACAAATGATTACTTATGTTAGCGATTTGCAACTTGATTTGATGTTCTGTATACAGTTTGTTTGAGTCTAATGACTTTTAAGTGCTTAATGATTTTTAAAAAACCCAACTTACCTATGAGCCTGCTTGACATATTACGACAGAAATGCGTGTAATTAAGCTAACACATTTATATGACATAAAATGTAAATATTAAAACTTTTTAGTGACATTTTACAATGCAAGTAAATGGTTATGTTGCCGGAAATTCAGTGTCCCAATGGGTAGTGAGCCAGAGTCCTTACCAGTGCCCGAACTTGTGTACAGAATATAGTGATTCACTACCTACTGAACTTGGGAGCTGATTGAGACATACCCACTATTATGCACACAAGCACCCAGGCTATGTCTTGATCAACTCCCTAGATCCCTAGGTTATGAATCAATATATTGTGTACATGAGTTGTGACACTGGTAAGGACTAGTGGTGGCACTAAGTTTTATACATAGGGTGGCCAGGGGGTAACCATTGCTACTTTCTGGGGTCCAGACACACACCGCTGTTTCTTTTTAGTAACCCTTTTCCAGCCTTTTGTTGCCCCCATCCCAACTTTTTTATGAGACGTGTTGCGGCCATCAAATTCAAAATTACCTTATTTTTTTCTTAAAATTGTACATTTACTCAGTTTAAGCATTTGATATGTTCTATGGTCTATTGCGAATAACATATGGGTTTATGAGAATTGCAAATCATTGCATTCTGTTTTTCTTTACATTTTACACAGCGTCCCAACTTTTTTGGAATTGGGGTTGTATATTTCTGCAAAAATATCACCTAAAACATTATAAGATTTTCACACACAAGTCCTAAAAGTAAATAAAGAGAACCCAATTAAACAAATGAGACAAAAACATTATACTTGGTCATTTACTTATTGCAGAAAATGATCTAATATTACATATCTGTCAGTGGCAAAAGTATGTGAACCTTTGCTTTCAGTATCTGGTGTGACCCCTTTGTGGAGCAATAACTGCAACTAAATGTTTCCGATTAGTCCTGCACATCGGCCTGGAGGAATTTTAACCTGTTCCTCAGTACAGAACAGCTTCAACTCTGGGATGTTGGTGGGTTTCCTCACATGAACTGTTGCCTCAGGACCTTCCACAACATTTCTTTTTCATTAAGTTCAGGGCATTAACTTGGCCATTCCAAAATATTACCTTTATTCTTCTTTAACCATTCTTTGGTAGAATGACTACCATGTGTTTAGGGTCTTTGTCTTGCTGCATGACCCACTTTCTCTTGAGATATCCTGACAGATATCCTGACATTTTCCTTTAGAATTTGTTGGTATAATTCAGAATGTATTGTTCCATCAATGATGGCAAGTCATCCTGGGCCAGATGCAGCAAAACAGGTCCAAACCGTGATACTACCAACAGTATGTTTCACAGATGGGATAAAGTTCTTATGCTGGAATGGAGTGTTTTCCTTTCTCCAAACATAACACTTCTCATTTAAAACAAAAATTCTATTTTGGTCTCATCCATCCACAAAACATTTTTCCAATAGCCTTCTGGCTTGTCCATGTGATCTTTAGCAAACTGCAGATGGGCAGCAATGTTCTTTTTGGAGAGCAGTGACTTTCTCCTTGCAACCCTGCCATGCACAGAATTGTTGATCAGTGTTCTCCTGAAGGTGGACTCATGAACATTAACATTAGCCAATGTGAGAGAGGCCTTTAGTTGCGTAGATGCTACCCTGGGTTCCTCTGTGACCTCATGGACTATTACACAGCTTGCTGTTGGAGTGATCTTTGTTGGTTGATCACTCCTGGGGAGGGTAATAATGGTCTTGAATTTCCTCCATTTGTACACAATCTATTTGACTGTGGATTGGTGGAGTCAAAACTCTTTAGACATGGTTTTTAACCTTTTCCAGCCTGATGAGAATCAACAACCCTTTTTCTAAGGTCCTCAGAAATCTCCTTTGTTCATGCCATGATACACTTTAACAAACGTGTTGTGAAGATCAGACTTTGATAGAGCCCTGTTCTTTAAATAAAATAGGGTGCTCATTCACACCTGATTGTCATCCCATTGATTGAAATTGGTTGACTCTAATTTCACCTTCAAATTAACTGCTAATCCTAGAGGTTCACATACTTTTGCCACTAACAGATATGAAATATTGGATCATTTTCCTCAAAAAATAAGTGACCAAGTATAATATTTTTGTCTCATTTGTTTAATTTGGATCTCTTGGTCTACTTTTAGGACTTGAGTGAAAATCTGACGGTGTTTTGGGTCATATTTATTCAGATATATAGAACATTTCAAGCACCACTGTATCACTCATACTTGTGTCAGGGAGCATCATCTCCTGACATTCCAAGCTTAATAGTTCAAGATTGTTTGTCTGGTTTTGATCCTTGTTTGTCCCCTGTATTCTGATTCCAGTCTTGCCTTTACCTGATTACAGTCTTTACCTGTTTGTTCATTGGCTCACCACTGCCTTTGTATACCTACTATGAATTTGCTTCATGATTTTGGCCTGACACAGAGCACAAAGCCAGATGTCATGATTAAGAAGAAGCTACAGTAGTAATTGTGATTACTGATGCAGCACATAAGAGTGTGATGATCATGTAATGCCCTGCTTTGCTCATATTGTATTTACCCTTTGTTTTTATTTTTGGGTTATATCATATTTATGGTACATTGTATTATTGCGTAATGTTTGTGACATAGTGCTGCAGCAGGTAGCATGTTACCTCACAGCTCCAATGTCCTTGGTTCAATCCTGAGTTTGGGTTAATCAGGTTTCGAGTTTTACATGATCTCCATGTGGGTTTCCTCTGGGTTCTCAGGATTCCTCCCACCTCACAAAACATGCCAATAGCTGAACTGACTATTCTAAATTGCCTCTAGATGTGAATCATCATGTACATATGTGTGTGCCTGGTGTCCTGCTAGAAACTGGTGTCTCATCCACCACCACCCTGATCAGGATAAAGTGGTTACTGATAATAAATAAATTATTACACATTGTACAACTTAATAAAAAACAACACTATTCTATTATGTTGTTTGATAGGAGTGGTGCTACCTTACCTAACTCTCTTTACTCATCTGGCACATCATGATGCGCTACTTCTGCATGGAGCATTCTTCACCCAAAAATCACTCCCTGCTGTTGAGGATGGCCCTACATTGATACCCTAAAGATTTCCATGAGACTGCTGTGGATAGTACCACAGTGATACCCTTAAGAATGCTATGGATGATCTAGTGTCACCCAGAAGAGTGAGTTGAGTTGAGGTGCAAAGCCTGGAAGAACAATAAGCTCCAGCCTCACTTTACATGTTACATATAAATACACCAGCATTTTGTTAATGCACGTCAGGTAAGCCAGCAGAATATCTGCCAAATACACAGAGCAGCAGTAAGTAAAAGGTTGGCACGGGAATGAATGAAGCCAAGGCTTCAAACAAGTCGCTCTGTTGTGGCTTTGCCAACCTCAGCAGGATTCTATTAACTTCTTCAGTAGGCCATGATTGAGGCTGTAACCCTGGTGGGTCTCATTACTTCTCACCTTGTTGTGTGGGTTTGTGCTCATTAGATAAGGAAAGCATTTATTAGATGAAAAACACAAATTCATATTAGGCTGCAAAACCATAGAGGTGTTTTTTTCATACAGACATATGCATATAAAAATACATGCCATATGTTTAAATAACTGTATAACATCTTTCTGTACAACATTCTATATAAGATTAAGAAAATCAGACCCTATCTCACTGAACAGGCTACATAGCTACTAGTCCAGGCTCTTGTCATCTCAAAACTGGACTACTGCAACGCACTACTCTGGCCTCCCAGCGAGCTCCATCAAACCCCTTCAAATGATTCAGAATGCAGCAGCATGCCTCGTCTTCAACCAGCCCAAAAGGACTTATGTCACACCCCTCTTCCTGGCTTCCTGTAGCCTCCCGTATCATATTCAAGGCCTTGATGCTCACGTACAAGACCTTGTCAGAACAGCACCCCTGTACCTCAACACTCTCCATAAGGCTTACGTTCCCTCATGCAATCTGCGATCAATTAACGACAGACGCTTAGTAGTGCCTACTCAGCGTGGCTCAAGGTCCCTTTCCAAAACCTTTAAACTAACTATTCCTCAGTGATGGAATGAACTTCCAACCTCAATCCAGACAGCAGAATCTGTCACTATTTTCAAAAAACAGCTAAAGACCCATCTCTGCCGTGAGCACTTAACTAACCCCTAAAAATGTCAACCCCACATTATTAAAAAAAAAAAAAAAAAAAAACTTACTCTGGCTCTTACACCTCTACTCTGCACACTTTGCTTCTCTAGAACTCAATTATAAATCTTGCATGGTAGCACTACTTGTATTGTTCTCCACTTGATATATCGCCTTGTTTGTATTTCCTCATTTGTAAGTCGCTTTTAGTGTCTGCTAAATGAATAAACGTAAATGTAAATAAATCTGTACATGTTTATGTGTGAAATTGTGGTAGGGTTTATATTTTTCATTACTGAGGCCTGTACAATTGGCCAGTGCTGTCCAGACAAAGTAATGGCAGTGATTTATGCCTAACCTTGGATCCAGACTCCAAACAAAGGTCAGGAACCCAAGGTCAAGGGCTCTGTCTGCCCCCACTGACCCTTTCACCTTAACCATCAGTATCCGGTACAAACTGGTCTTCACTGCAAGTCACTAACACATACAAAGAGAAAATCAATAGCTGTCTCATTACTGTAAATCAGTATCAGACAAATGTGGCCTTAATTAAATGGAAAAAGGAGGTAAGGTAAGGCGATAATGCTATAATCATTATTATCAATTCAAAATGGAAGCCGTTTTTCCTTTTTAGCTTTGGCTGTTCAGTTCAGTTCTGTTCAATGGATATACAACCCCAATTCCAAAAAAAGTTGGGACACTATGGAAATGGCAAAAACAAACAAAAAGAATCATTTGAAAATTCAATTCACCCTGTACTATATTGAAAACACATTATTTTAACACATTATTGGATGTTTTACTTTGTGAATTTAATGTATTTTTGAAAATATACACTCATTTCAAATCTGATGACTGCAACACACTCCAAAAAAGTTGGGACAGTCGACTGTTTTCCACTGTGTAACATCACCTTTTCTTTTAATAACACTTATTAAGTGTTTGGGCGCTGAGTGAAGACACCAGTTGGTTAAGTTTACCAGGATGAATTTTCATCCATTATGCATTTCTTCTGCTGTGCAACTGTACGGGGTCTATGTTGCCTTATTTTGTACGTCATAATGTATTCACATTCTCAATCGGAGACAGGTCAGGACTGCAGGCAGGCCATGCTAGCACCCGCACTCTCCGCTTACGCAACCATGCGCTTGTAATCTGGGCAGAATGTGGCTTGGCGTTGTCCTGCTCTGGATGGCAGTGTATGTTGCTCCAACTCTTCCTTGCAAAAATGCTCCAGATCTATTAACTTGCAAGGTGATCTCCTGTGCACAACTCTCTCCAAGTCATTCCACAGGTTTACCATAGGAATTAGATGTGAACTCTGACTGGGCCATTCAAAAACGTGGATCTTCTTTTGAAGTCATTCCTTTGTGCTTTGGGCTGTTATTGTGCTTGGAAGGTGAAATTTTTCTTCATCATCAGCTATCTAACAGAGGTCTGTAGGTATTGTGCCAAAATAGAAAGGTGTTTGGAGCTTTCAGTGATTCCCTCGATCTTGACTAGAGCCACAGTCCCAGCTAAAGAGAAGCAGGGCCATAGCACAATGCTGCCACCACCATGCTTCACCATGGGTATGGTTTTTGTTGGGTGATAAGTTGTCTTGTTTTTACACCAAATATTAGAACACAAAACATTTTGCCACATGGTTTGACAAAATATAGGTGGCATTGGATTTTTTTTTTAATGAGAAAAAGCTTTCATCCAGCCATGTGAAGAATACGAGAGATTGCTGTCACATGCAGGGAGTGACCAGTACTTGCCAGATATTCCTGCAGCAACTTTAATGTGGCCATAGGTCTCTTGGCAATTTTCATCTTGTCCTTTCATGAAGGGAGGGACATCCTACTCTTGTTAATGATGGCCTTCATGATGTTCCACGATACATGTTTTGGAAATTCTTTAATACCCCTCTTCTGATCGATACCTTTCAACAATGAAATACCATACATGCTTTGTCAGTGCTTTGTGGACCATGGCTTCAGCAGCCAACTGAAACCAAGAAGATGTCAAGAAACTCTTACAGAAACAGCTGATCATTATGGGGGTTAATCAGAATCACTTCACCGATGACAGGTGTACAGTGCTGTGAAAATTATTTTTCTTTCCCATTTTTGTGTATATCTCATACTAAATTGTTTCAGAAATTAAAACAAAATCTATGATAAAACAAAGGCAGCCTGAGTAAACACAAAATACAGTTTTTAAACAATAATCTTATTTATTGAAGCAAAATTAATATCCTTACCAACTGGGCCTGTCTGAAAATGTATTTACCCACGTAGTTACTAATTCCCCAAATCTATGACACTGCATTCATAATGGGGTTCAGCTGGACTAGATGCAACCAGGCCTGATTACCGCAAACCCTGTTCAATCAAATCAACACTTAAATAGAACTTTTTCAACAGCATGAAGTTG
>JANDJT010000102.1:24724740-24737869 GCA_024331685.1 Stegophilus panzeri | reverse complement strand
CAACTTGCAATAATTGAGGGAAACATGAATTCTGCTCTCTACCAGAAAATCCTAAAGGAGAATGTCCGATCTTCAGTATGTAAGTTGAAACTCAAGCGCAACTGGATTATGCAGCAAGACAGTGATCCCAACGCATAGGAGTAGGTCCTAGTCCTAGAAGTAAGTGAAAGTCTGATCTCCAGTTATCGGAAGCGTTTGGTTGCAGTTATTGCTGATAAAGGGGGCACAACCAGATTTTAAGTTTAAGGGGGCAATTAGTTTTTCACATTGGTGATAGGTGTTGGATACCTTTTTTGCTTCAATGAAAAAAAAAAAAGTTTTTAAATAAAAACTGTATTGTGTGTTTACTCAGGTTGCCTTTGTTTATGTTGATACATTTGAACAGGAGTTTGAACAGAATTTGAACAGAAAGTAATGTGTTAATTCTGAGCACAATCACATGCCCCATAATAAAAGGGTGTGCACACTTATGTAATTTATTCTTCTTTCCCCTAAAACATTTCTATTTGGTTTTCACTTGAATTTTGTTGGTTGCTATGCCACATTAAAGGTTTACTCGATTACTGTTATTCAAGTTCCACATATCTACATGGTTTAGGTGAATTTTATGCAAGTGTAGCTATGTTTTTTGTATTCTTTATGTATCTTTGTATGTCTAACTGACTTTTAGAGTGTGGGGGGGTGAGTGTTTTAATAAAATGAAATAATTGCACTGGGTTTATTAGTAAGTAACTGATCAATATCCATTACAGACCTAATATGTGGCACACTCTTGAACGCAACTGTGGGAGGAATTATTCCTCTAAAATTGCTTTGTTGTGCACTTCGACCAGAAGACCTCACTCACACATACTCTCTACATCCCACACACACACTCACACACACACCCACAAACCTATTACTGTGTCTATAATAAGCACTTTCACCTATATACTTAATGTGTGTATTCTCACACAGCAATATGCTCACACTCAACTTCAGGCAGCCTTTTTCTAACTTGTCTGAATGGTAGTAAAAACAGGTGAACATCCAACAAGCAAGAAAAAAAAACAACACTACAGTTTTCTTTTGAAATATATTTCTGAATTATGCTGCTGTGATTACTCAGTCCCAAAACATTATAACACTTCCACATGCTTTTGAAAGAACATTGTGCTCCATATGTATACTTTTATTCAAATGTATACAATTTTGCTTTTGCAATTTGTAATTATAACAATTATTGTATTCAGCGCCTGGATTTTATTTAAGCACAAGTTTTGGGACAGCATGCTAAGATAACAGCTATGAATGTGTGTGTGTTTTCTATTATTCAAATTCAGCTATTAATTCAGCCATTGCTTGTCTGCCTTTCAGATGTGTGTGTGTGTGTGTGTGTGTGTGTGTGTGTACCCTGCATTGAACTGGCATCCATTCCAAGGTGTATTGCCACCTTGTGCTCAGTGCTCCATGGATAGGCTCTTGGATATATCCACTGTGACCATGATCAGGATAAAACTGTTACTGAACATGAACCGAATTAATAAATGAATCAATGAATGAAGCTGATCAACTGTTCACAGAAGACTTTGCCAACAGAATAAGGAATACACAAAAGATGTGAACTTCTTATCGCTGCACAACTTTTCATTTCTGACACCGCTTATCACTGAGAAGAATCTTTTCAAGAAGTCTTTGTAAAAAGCGGTTCACACACTTGTTCTATCAAATTTAATGCATTTATGCACTTTTGTGAAATGTAAGGTCTTTGGTGATTTGGCCACTGCAGCAAATACTTATTTAAAGCTAAATCCTTAAAATTCTATATATTTTAATGCAATAGCATTCACATACATCCACATGGGAAGACCCAGATTTATTTATTTTTTTTATATAATTTTTTTTGGGAAGGGGTGGGAATACAGCAACTATTGTTGTGCACACAAATGTTAATGTTCCTGCAAATTGATGAAGTGTTGAGTATGAATAGTCTCTTTTGTGGTCAATATGATAATACAACGACGCAATAATGGGGCACTTAGCTATTTGAATAAGAGGTCAAGAATACTTATGTGGCATTCCCAAGTGGAAGGAAACATTTATCCAAGTTTAGTAAATCCAACTACGCCACCCTGGGAGAGAACCAGGGAAATACTCCCAAATAAAGGCACACAGATAAGTTTTACCAATCAGTGCAAAGAACATGAGAGTGAGACATGAGTATGAATATAAAAATTACGTTTTATTATGACACTTAAGCATCATTAAAACTTAACATACAAATATAAAATTGCTCTCCCATGAAGCACAATAAGGATTTTAAAACTAATCACTTCTCCAGGCCCATGCTTGGGGGCAACAAAGCAGGCCAGCTACAGCTCAGGAGTTCATCCAAACCTACCTCAAGTCACACCAAAACCATCAAACACTACCTACACCATTAGGAAGCTGTTGTGTTGGTACACTGAGCACACTGTGAAGCACACACCACCGAATGAATGCAGCTAGCTTCCCCTATCCCACACCAAGACTCATGGTTCCTGGAGAGAAAGAAAACACCTGTTAACCCAAAATTACACAAACACACTAAATGATAAACAAAGAAAGAAAAACAAAAATATTACAGACACCGTGGTGTGGTGGCTATAACACCCAGGCCCACTGACACCACCACATGCAATAGAGGCAGTTAACAGCACCTAAGCAGAACCAGAATTATGGTAAACAGTAAATAAAATGAAAAGTATAGCCACTATCTCCGGCGTGATCTCCGGCGCCATATTCGCCACAATGCACGCACCACAAGCGTCGCTCTAAGACTATAAATAAATAAATTAGCCTTGAGATGTTGACCTCATTACACCATGAGCAAAGCCTCAATGTACCTGAACGGAAATGGGAAATGAAACGGAACCGGAAATGCCAGGGAGTGAGGAACTCTGAATCACCAAGACACATATGCGCCTACCAAAATAAGGGTCCTTAAATAATAGGGTAGCCCCCACCTTATTGGTCTGTCGAAGCCATACCCCGAGCAGAGCCAATAGGATAGTTAAATCACTTATCCTGCCACATTCTACCCCCTTTTATTTGAATTGGCGTCCCGATGATGACCCAACGAACACACACCCTTGGACTATCTCAGGCTTGCATCCCACGGCCTAAACCAAACTTAAATTCTATTAGATGTAGGGCCTGGTATGGGGACTGTTCTCATGCCCCCTTCCTCCATGGCCCATGGTAGATGGTACGGGTTCGAAGATGGTACGGGTGTTCCCCTCATCAACACTTACCGGCTTACTCTGTGATGGAACAGGGCCCTGAGAAACAGGAACCTGAGGAGCTGGCCCCTGACTTACCGGAGGGGTCTCCGGTACCAAGATCAGCAGCTCAACATCCTCTGATACTTTTACTGATGGCACCTCTTCCCCAAAAACAGGGGGATGTGTCGAGGCAGGAACCGGACAATCCTTCCGAATCCGGGTCTTCAAGACAGAGCAATGAACACACCTAACCTTGCCCTGCCATCCACTGGTGCAATGGTGTATACTACACCACCCGTCTTGGGTGCCTTTACAACCTGATACACCACTGGGCTCCACAGGTCTTGCATTTTATGACATTCTCTAGCGCCATACTCACATAAATAAACTAACTGGCCCTCCTGCAGTGGTGCATCACGGACATGGGCGTCATGTTGTGCCTTCCGGCAACAAGCAGTAGCTTCAACTGTAGCTTCCATGGAAGTCATGGCTCCTGCCCAAACATTAGAAAATATGGAGATTCACCCGTCGCCGGATGAGGGGTGGTATTGTAGCAAAACAGCACCTGTGGGAGACATAAGGACCAATCAGCCTTTCGGGACACAGGTAGGGCACATAGGAGGTTAAGTAATGTCCTACTAAAACGCTCACACTGACCATTACCCGCTGGATGGTAAGGGGTAGTGCAAGAATTTTCAACCTTATACAGGGGACAAAGCTGCTGTACCAGGGAGGACTCAAAGTTATGGCCCTGGTCTGAATGGATATGACCAGGAACACCGAACTTATAAAACCATTCCACCACCAAAACTTGGGCCACTGTTTCTGCCCGTTAGTCCCGTGTAGGCACCGCCAAGGTGTGCTTGGTAAAAAGTCTGTCATAAACAGCACATTCTCCAACCCTGAACAAGTCGGCTCCAACACCGTGAAGTCTAGTGCCAATATTTAATTTGGCCGAGAGGCCAATAGATGGCCAATAAAGCTACAAAGAAAAGGCTGCGTGTCCTTGGCTGCCTGGTACTAGTCACACTCCCGACCCCATTGTGCCACATCGGATGTCAAGCCTGGCCAATAACAATGCTGCTGCACCAACTCAGTGGTGCCGTCAACTCCATGGTGCTCATTCTCATGGTGTAACTGCATTAAAACTTCATCCTGCAATAACGATGGCAGCACCAGCTGAAGTCCCTCTTCGCCCCCATCAGAGCGAAACACCCGGTGATGTAATACTCCATCCTGCTCACACAAACGGCCCCATTGGTGTAACAAATTCACAACAGCCTTGGGAAGCTGCTGGCGCTCCTCATCACTAGGAGGCACCCCACGCCTCCAAAACATTAGGGCCTCACCAATAACAGGATCCTCTTCCTGCAAGGACTGCATTTCCACAGCTAGACTGGGCAGTGCAGTAACTACTGCTTGAGAACCAAGCCCTGTCTTCCCAGCCTGCCTTACACTGGTGGGGAGATCTGTGACCAGCAGTAATGGATCTAACTCACCCTGGCTTGAAGGACCCTGTTGGGAGAGAGCATCCGCTCAAAATCAAATGTGGCCAATTGCTCAGCCCACCGCTGCTCTGTGTCCCCGAGCTTGGCAGTAGTCAGGTGATTGAGGGGGTTGTTATCAGTGAAGACAACACACCTCTGCCCTAGCAGGTATTCCTTAAACTTCTCAGTCATGGCCCACTTGAGCGCCAAGAATTTCAACTTCATAGAGCTGTAGTTTAACATATTGCACTCAGTGGGCCTAAGACTGCGGCTAGCATAGGCTATAGGCCGCACCTCCACCCCCGTTCCTGAGACAGAACTGCTCCCAACCCCCCATGGCTAGCATCTACTTTGAAGATAAAGGGAAGGGAGAAGTTAGCATAAGCCAATACAGGGGCAGAGTTGAGCCTAAACTTCAACCCTTCAAAACTCGCCTGACACTGCTCCATCCATGCTGCACCAAAACTTGACTCTTCCCAAGCCCAGGCTCCTGATGTTGTCAGGCATGTGGAAGAACTCAGTGGCATAGTTAATGAGCTGATGTGGCATTGATAAAAAAAAGTTTTTGTGAGGTCAAGCCAAACAATGTGCAGATCTTTATTTTTGCATTTGGCCAGTTGGATCTGCTCCCAAATCACTGATGAGTGCTCCACACAACCTGGGTAGCCTGGGACCCCTGCATTCTGGCCATTCATAACCATTCTCTGTGAGGTAGTTGGTTATTCTCCATGGCAACACAGAGAAGATCTTTCCTTCAGTGTTGAGCAAGGCGATGCTCCTGAATTGGCTGATCATTCTAGAGTCCTTATACTTGGGGATGAATACCACCACCACTCTTTGCCACTCCAATGGGATGCGTTGCTTTTTCCAGGCGGCTTGCATGACGGTCCACAGCAGCTTCAGAACTGCTGGGCAGTTCTTATAGAGCTTCTAGTGTATCTCATTGAAGCCTGAAGCTGCTGATGATCTGGCCTTTCTTATGACCGTCCCTGAATTTGCTGAGCTTGGGGGCAAGATGTTAAACTGGGTATGGATAGAGCATTTGCACTGGTGAACCTAGTGGCTCATTCAGTATAGCAGGTGCTATACTGCTTTCTGATGTATTCTTCCAGCTCCTCCTTGATCATTTCCAGCTTCCCACTCTTTGCATCCTCCAACAGCTGCCTGTTATGCTTGAAGGGATTCTACTCCTTCCTCTTCCTGCACTTTCAGATGCACTCAGCCCTCTGCAGGCTGCCTAACCTCGCTTGATATCCTTCAACAGCACTTTGAGATCTTTTTGCCCAGTGTTGCCTTCTTCCAGTTCCTTCTGAGTTATTGTCAATGTTGCACCAGTTGCTTGATCTCTTTCTCTCGTCACTTTTTTTTCTCGATGCAGTGGTTTTCTTGGTGGTAATTATGCCGATTTTACACTCCTGAATTTCTCTAAACAGGTTGAGCCTAGCCTCCATGCCCCCTCACAGTTACCTCTTCAGTGTTCCGCTAAGGTCCACATCAAGTCTTTGCCATGGTATTGCCTTACTGGCTTTTGTCTACTTGATCTTGTCCTTCCTAGCTGGTGCTTACTCTTCTGCTGTTCTTAGCTCTGATCTTTTGTGACAGGTGGGTGCATCTCCTTGATGCTCACAAGACAGGTCACTCTCCACTAAAGCATTTTTCTCCTCATTTACCTGCCTTCCCTCAGCAACTATCGGCCCATCAGCACTGTGGTTTTTGACTTGGCTTTTGGTTCCTCTTGTTTGATTTGATGTTGCAGTGCAAGGTTTCTGTTGACCTTTCCCTCCACATCTCTTTCTTCCCTGGAGGATTCATAGTCCTGTGAATCTGGTCACCTTTTCTCACCTGCACCCACATATGAGCAGGCTCCTCTCGTTATCCGTATTCATTCCTGTCGTTTCGGTATGAGCTGTCCAATTAGCCCCATCTTTCACCCTGCCAAACAGCCATACAGACCTTCCCAGTGACTTTCAAGAAAGAATGAATACACAAAGGCCATGCTTTGTGTGCTTAGTTAATGCATAATCTTCAATCCAAGCTTCATACAGTACAAAAAATGCAATTATACAAGGATAAACACAATAGTTTAACACAAATGTAAAAGAGACCATTACATTTTGCCATGAGCAAGGTCAACATGCAGCATCATTTAAACTCAAACTACAGGCTACTGCTGCTCTACCACAAGAGATATGCTAATTTGCAACCCCCCCTCACACACACACACACACACACACACACACACACACACACACACTCTCTCGATTGCTGCTGGCCTGTGCATATTTATTCTGATAGAAGCTGAGCTCATAAATCAGCTTTGAAGAAAAACAGCTTTAAATAGAAGAGTGCAGAGGCCTTTCATTGCAAGAGCACAAGACAGCACAGAATTAAGGGCAGTTCTTAAAAATCTTGTGCTATCTGAAAACTGATTAGACCTACCTCTATACAAAAGAAAATCAACAAACTATATACAGTATATAGTGTATTTTGTTGAAAAGTTTCAATTAATCTGGCAAAACTGAGTTTAAAACTGTACTCCTTTGATTAGTGTAAAGAATTATGTGTAAAGAAATTTCTAAATTAATCAATTAAGATCGATTTCCTTTCACTTGGCACATTTCTTATTTTGCTTGACAAACATTCTCAAATATAAAATGCTTATAACTTTGTTTTCTTAAGATAAACTGTATCTTGTTTCTTTGAAGGTTTAAAAAAAAAACAGCAACAATGGGTATAATCATCTCTTGGCAATGAAGTCGAAAAGTAAAGCATACTATTAGTAAAATAAAATGTATTATTTTTGGTGTTCATAAGGTTGCATGAGCAACCTTATAGAATAGTCATGTAGATTAGTGGCAAAAAGTTTTCAAAATCAGGACACAAACCTGTTGCTTTGACTTACGGTACTACTACTAAAAAAATAAACATTCAAAGAGTTCTTTTTCTTTCTCTAAAACTAGAAAACTACAACAAACATATTCAAATGATGTTCATAGACTACAGTTCAGCATTCAACACAATCATTCTTCTGCACCTGATTAGAAAGCTAAGCCTGCTGGGACTGAACACCTTCTTCAACTGGATCCTAGACTTCCTGACTAGGAGACCTCACTCAGTGTGGATTTGGATCTCCAGCACCAACACACTGAGTACTAGGGCCCCCCAGGGCTGTGTGCTCAGTCCACTGCTGTTCAATCTGCTGCCTCACGACTGTACATCAATGCACAGCTTGAATCACATCATGAATTTCGCCTGTGACATGACTGTGGTGGGTCTCATCAGCAAGAACAAGGAATCAGCATACAGAGAGGAGGTGCAGTGGCTAACAAACTCATGCAGGGCCAACAAACTGTCCCTGAATGTGGAAAACACAAAAGAGATAGTTGTTGACTTCAGGATATCATGGAACAACCAGTCTCCGCTGAACATCGACGGTTCCTCCATGGAGATCGTCAAGAGCACCAAATTTCTTAGTGTTCACCTGGAGAAGAACCTCACCTGTTCCCTCAACACCAGCTCCATTACCAAGAAAGCCCATCAGAATCTCTACTTTCTGCGAAAGCTGAGAAAAGAACACCATTCCACTACATCTGCAATTTTTGCACATTTCTTTCTCAAATTGCTGTATTGCAATAATACTGTATTGACCACCCATGCACTTTATGTAGTCCTGTGCATGTCTTTGTTATTGTTAATTAGTTCTGTGCAGTCTCATGTAGCTCTGTGTTGTTTTATGTAGCACCATGGTCCTGGAGGAACACTGTTTCATTTCACTGGGTACTGTACCAGCTGTATATGATTGTAATGACAGTAACAGGCAAATGTTGAGTTAGGTCTCTCTGATGTACCGATGAAATGTGTGGAAATGAGTCAGCAATAAAGGATGAAGTCAGAAGAAGGATAAGATATGAAATAAGTGGAACAATTAAGTCATAAAAAAGTGCATGCATGTGAAGCATACAGAATGAATTTGACCCGTGTTAACTTTTTAAAAATGAATGGAAAAAATAGCTATTGATACATAAAATTTTTATTTGTACATCCTGATAGAAATCAGGATGCAGATTTAGCTCCTTACACAAACCAGATGCAACACTGGCAAAGAAGAAACCTTGAGGGGAACCAGACTCTAACCTCTTCTGGATGACACCGGAGAGTGGGATTGGGATCATAAATCATTACAGTATATACTTGTGTACAAAATCCACTGTCTCCAGAGAATGATTTCCCAGCTTGTATATTAGTGAAACTCCCTCATGAATATAAATCTAGGATGTGGAAGTAAAATCTGAGGGGTTGCTCTGTTGCTCTGGGGGTCAGATATTTGCTGCATATACTTTTTTCAATACAGAATGAAGCCAACAATTAATGGTACAACACCTACTTTCTTCAAATCAGCGTGATAACAATTATAGTTGTATAGTATAAATTACTGCAGTGACAGAAATTACTTATCATATTCAAGTTTCTTTTTTAAATTTACTGGTGCATGGTGAAATGTACATGTTTGAGCCAGCACATAAGAAAGAACTGTAACATTAAGACGCGTGAGGTAAGAGAAATTAATAAATAAGTAAATAGAATTTTATAATCCACATAATACGACAGATGCGTGGCTGAAAGTCCAATAGAGTATAATTGGGTCAGATCTTATTTCTCAAATGAATCGTTATCTTCGATACAGATATAAGGTCATCTTGCTCCACAAGAATATTCTGAAAAATCCTACCTGAAAGATAGATCATACTGGGTATTTAAATCTATTCCTTTCTCATTGTCTATGTATGGTGTACTATGTTCCACAGGCTCCTAAACAGTACAGGGAAATATAAAAAGCAAGCTGTTCAATAGCCATTATCCTCTAGGCTCTGTTAAATCCCCTCTGAGTCCTAATTATGCATTGGCCCCAGCCTCTTCTGAGGTTCCAGCCATTGAGCTACCTTTACTTAAGACATGTGCCAAGAGTAACTTACCTGAAAAAGCCAGTTTCCTTGGCAACCCTGCATCACTGACATGGACAGGTCTGCACGCAGTGGGAAACTGCTGTCTGAGAAGTAACATATGCTACTGCCAACCTGCCTCACTCCAGTCCTGATGAGCATAAAAATGTACAGATTCATTATAAACGGATGTCTCTGAACATATTTTGACTATGCCTGTCAAATGTTTGGCAACAACTTGCTGTCTATGATGTTTTAATAGAACATTTTCTTTCCAACCATTTTTGGAGAAAATAATGTAATACATTCATATTGTGACATTAACTACAAAAACAATTAAACTGTTTATTCAACAACAAAGACAACAACAAAAAGTCTATTCTAAGAACATACCCAGGGACCTAGCAGATGTTCCACAAAAATTTATTAAAAATGTGTGGAATCATTGATATTGTGATGCTTTCTGTGAATAGACAGTTACTTAGCATTTAAAAAAAAGGGTCTCGCTTTGTAAAATGTTATAAGTAAATTTAATTTCTGACATGGGAAAGTCTTCAGGACAGATGTGTTTGCACTGTTTGTGCTTTCTCAGTAACATGACAAGTGGCATCATTGTTATCGTTGTCGTTGTTGTTGTCGTTGTCGTTGTTCTTGTTCTTGTTCTTCTTCTTCTTCTTCTTATTGGCCCCAATAATGCCAGTTCTTTCTTGGCGGTTATAGCTTTGGGTTACTGATCGGAAGGTTGGAGGTTCAAGCTCCAGCACTGCGAAGCTGCCACTGTTGTGCCCTTGAGCAAGGCCCTTAACCCTCTCTGCTCCAGGGGTGCTGTATCATGGCTGACCCTGTGCTCTGACACCAGCTTCCTGACATGCTGGGGTATGCGAAGAAAATAATTTATTAATTAAGTCTTTATTAATCATGTATATGTGATTAATAAAGACTCATTATCATTATTATTATTGAGACAGAAATAAAAAGATAAGCTGGTGAGGGAGTGACTGTTTATAGCTGTTATAATTGGTAACTGTCATGTCAACATGGGAATCTGCATCAAACTACAGTTCCCAGCACACACACACTCACACAAACACACAAACACATGCACGCACGCATGCGCGCACGCGTTCTAACTCACCTGATTACTGATTATAAGCACCTGGATTCAATTACACAGCCACAGTATATAATAACTCTCAGTCACGCTACTTGTTGCGAAGTAGCTTCTCTGTCTTCACATACCAGTCTACACTGAGTTGTTTGTTTAGTGATTGGCTCTCTGGTTTTTCTCTTGCCTGCCCTAGTTCACATTGTTTATTGATCACCAGCCCTTGCCTGAATTATGACATTTGTTCTGCAATACGTATTGGAGTTGTTTGCAACTTTCAATAAAGCTCACTATACCTGCACCTGCATCTGTATCTGCTGCCATGACAATAGCAGGAACTAACTTATCTCACGGACATTCCTCAAAATTAAACTATAAACAGATACAATAACATTCTGTAATAAAGAATATGTAAAATTGTAAGCATTCAGAATTTGTTGTAGTGTAAGAGGAATAAGTCACTTCAGGATATGCTACTCCAGGTAGTAACAGTAACTCCAACTAGCAGTAGGCTGCATCACACACACCCCATTGTTGATTATTTTTATACAAAGATTTTGAACTCTCTGTAGCCAAAGTAACAGGACAGGTGGGGTGTGTATATGGGGGGAGGGGGGCGGGCAGGGGGTTAGTTTGTTTTTATATATATATACCTCTGGCACCTGCATGCACCCTTTACCTTGACATACATCACAATCTACTGTTCTGTTTACTATATCCTCTAACATCTCTAATGCCAATTTCTGAAAATGAATAGTGCCTTGCTTGGAACAATGCAGAATTGATTTCAACAGATGGTCTGGTCAAAATCACAAGGGACAGAAGGCCTCTCTGCAGGCTTCTGTTAATGCACCGACACTCTGAGCCAAGCCGCCTCTTCGAAAGGCCCCAATGTGACAATGAAGTCATCACAGCCATTGCTGCTCACAGCAGGATACCAGAGAGTTCTGGCTCTGCTAATGATGGCTGCTGGCTCAGCACAGTATGTTTATGTGCATGCATATGTGATGGTGTTGTCTGTATTATTTGAAGCAGGTATGTATTTGCTGAACAGGATTTTTTGTTTGTTTTGTTTTGGCAGAAATCCGGTTCATGTGGCACAGCTCATAGCTCTGGGTTAATTCATGCACCCATGCACAAATGATTCAAAACCTATTTCCTGTGTTAATTTAAGTATAGCTTATACAGCCCTGCTTTCCTGCATTATTAGTGAATTCTCCATAGAACAGTTTGTTTCAGGCTTGCTATTTAAACATTATAAGTTAATTGAGAGTGTGGGGACAGTGCAGTGGAGAAAATGTTGTATGCAGTGCAAAGATTTCGACATTGTGTCTGGGGCTACTAAGAAGTCTGCTCCAAAAAGAAATTTGACATGTTTCTATTCCCTAGAAGCTTGCTTGACAAATACTTACAAATAGCACATTCTAGTTAAGGATTTAGCAGAATGTTCTCTCTCGCAGCCATGCATCTCGTCTGCATTCAGCCTAATTAGCTCCCTCTGTGCCTCCATTTCTCACTCATAAGTGGATGATTGGCAGGAGGAGTCCTGCCCTCCAACTTGCTTATTTTTAGAACAGGAACAACTGTAGACCTTGAGTTTAGGATTACTAGTAATTGTAGACCCTGTGCAAAACAGAAGAAACTTTGGGAACAGCTGAAAAAAACCCTAGTAATCTTTTTAATTGAGTACTCACTTTTCATAGTGCTTTGTGTATATCCTCAGCACAGGTATCAAAGTATAACATATTTCCTGAGGGTGCTAAAGCAGGGGCAAGCCTCCCCCTAGTGTTGCTGCAAGTGTGGGTTTATTTGCTCTTCATGATGGTTCATGTGGCTTTACAGCACAGCACACAGACCCAAAAATAGCAAGCTAGCTAGCTAAAGCACTAGCTAGCTAAAACTCTTGTTGAAATCAAGGATTTGCTCTTATTGCTGTGCCGACACTCTCAGACAATATTTCAGATGAAATATTCATATTAAAGGTACAAAAGAAAAGGCAACAAGGACAGGTACATTGAGTACTAATGTTTCTGAGAATGTAGTGCACAACAAGGTATTAAATTGAGCCTTCTATACTGTAATACAGAACATACAATGATAACAGAAGAAATTTGCACCCTAACTAGATATTTGAGTCCTGACAAAATGGGCCATGTCCCAATGGTTAAAATGGTACAGAACTAATTGTGTAATTATTACTTTAATGTACTATTTTGTATAGAATATGCAACCATAAATACTCTTTAAATGTTTGTCGACATCACAGGCGATTGCTTTAAGACTACACAGGTAGCCTGGCTTCCCCTAAAATTTTATTCCAAAATGTAAGTCCATATATATATATATATATACACA
>JANDJT010000102.1:24705011-24718802 GCA_024331685.1 Stegophilus panzeri | reverse complement strand
CTGGTTCCTCTCAAGGTTTCTTCCTCTTAACATCTTAGGGAGTTTTTCCTTGCCACCGTCGCCACTCAGTGGCTTGCACAGTTGGGATAAATTCGCACCTTTAATATCTATATACTGTGTTGATATTTCTGTAAAGCTGCTTTGAGACAATGTCGATTGTAAAAAGCGCTATACAAATAAAATTGAATTGAATCCCTACTGGATACGCTCTGAATTACACCTCAGTCACAGGGATTTTATGTCTCCTTATGTGAATAATTGATTTTATAACCACGGTATCACATTGATTACATATCTTTTTACATAAATCATATTGATTTATATAAATTTTTTATAACCACTATATGTGTGTATATATGTATATATCTATATATCTATATATATACATACACACATATACACATATACATACACACACACACACAAGGCAAAAATATTATCCCATCCATCCATTTTCTATACCGCTTATCCTACTGGGTCACGAGGAACCTGGAGCCTATCCCAGGAAGCATCGGGAACAAGGCAGGGTACACCCTGGACAGGGTGCCAATCCATCACAGGGCACACTCACATACACATTCACACACCCATTCATACACTACGGACATGACAATCACCCTACCATGCATTTCCTTGGACTGGAGAAGGAAACCAGAATACCCGGAGTACACCCCCGCAGCACGGGGAGAACATGCAAACTCCGCGCACACACAGGGCCGTGGCGAGAATCGAACCCCCAACCCTTCAGGTGTGAGGCGAACATGATAACCACAAAAATATTATATTTCTTTATATTAATATTGCATAATATTTTGTCTTATTTGTTTAATTGGGTCTACCTTTAGGACTTGTGTGAATTTCTGATGATTTATGAATTGTATTTATGAATATGATTTTTTTTGTAGAATTATAGTATTTGAAGGATTATAAAACTGACCGGTTTATGTCAGACCAAAAAACTTTTTAATTCTTTCCTTGCGTATAAATAGCTGATCTCTTTCAAACATTTGTTCAGTACCTCAATATGGGAAACGCCTTGGGCGTGACTGATCCTGGAAGCACCAATTACACCACGTCTGTCAGTTGACAGACCAATCATGACAGTCCCGCCTCCATCATATTGCTGCAAGTGGTCCCCACTTCATTCTCGTTCTCTTCCTCGTGAGATCCTTATAGGGAAGCTATCCTCAGCAGATCCTCACAGGGAGTGGCAACTAAACAGTTCACATGAGGAGCCGGTGTTTTTAGGTACGTCTCTGAATGCGGCTATTTTTCCTTATTTTTCCAAGGGAATATTCACGGTAAAAGTGAATTTGTTTTCTTCTGCTGTCTTTTTCTGGTCGGAACTAGTGTGTCGAGGCAAGTTCTCATTTTTCATGAGCCATTATAGCTCATTTTTCCTTTTCCCCCACGTTGAGTGGTGTACAGAATTAATATCTTGGTGTTATGGCCATTGCAAACCCACCCAGCAATGCAGCAAAGGGTAAAGATCCTTCTCATCGATGCATTTGTGGGTCGATGATTTCGTCCAAAGACTCTCATCCTCTATGCATGTGTCTGGGAGTTAGACACGCACAGGCCTTGCTCGCTAATCTCAAGTGCTGCCCACACTGTTCTCTTTTCACATTAAAGGTATTAGTGTCGCGCCTATGAATAAGGAGGATCCGAGTTTTTCTGTGCCACCTGTGGAGAAAGACGGGCTGCTCAGGAAACCCAGTATAGCTGGGTAGAGTTAATGGACGATATCTCACCCGAACTTCCCCACCTCTTTGAATCAGATCCCTTGGCAGGGGGGAGTAGAGGAGAGGAGGAGGAAGATGATGAGATGATTGCTTGTCTCTTGGAAGAGGATTTGGAGGAAGATGAAGAGGATGCATTTCTCGCTCCTAATCTCTCTTCCAGACCCAGCAGTGCAACAGGTGAGTCTCCTTCCCCTATACAGGGAGACTTGGACCTTATTGAAATGTGTAGGAGAGCAGCTGCTAAACTTTCTATCGACTGGCCATCACAACAGGAAGGCCAGGGCACAGAGAGGGATTTATATGATGAGAAGAGGCTGGCGTCGTACACTGCCCCAGCCAAACCACTTATTCCAGCCGTCCCAGCCTGTGTTGCAGAGATGCACCATTTTTGGAACAAGCTTTTCTCTCATAGAGTGCCTGTTAAAGGTTTCTCTAGGCTGGATGTACTTAATATGGAGGAACTGGGGATGTCCAACCCCCCCAGTGGAATTGTCGGTGACAAGTTACCTCCACCCCAATCGCCGGGCCCTATCCTTCACCTCTCCTTCACTGCCAGGATGGACAGAGAGGCTTTCCGCTTCTTTACTGCTCATCTGCCTTGGCTCTCAGCGCTCTCTACCACATCAGCGCTTGGGTCTCCTAATTCAGGATTGACGCTGGGTCTCATGATTCAGCACTGTGGGAAGAGATCTGCGTCTTTGCAGATCTCAACCTCCGGTCATCCCAAGGAGCAGTCCAGACCTTTGGCTGCAGCATAGGCTTGACAGTGGTGGGAAAAAGAGCGCTGTGGTTAGGATTATCAGGCCTGTCGGAAAGGGAGAAAGCGTAGTTCCTTGATGCTTTTTTCGGGGCTGCTGTGTCAAATATGAGGCAGCAGTGTGACCTTCACAAGAAAGATGGAGAGGCTTTTGAAACTTGCCTCCCCAGGAAGCCCACTGCCTCACACCGCCCCCCCAGCCCAGCCCACACACCCAGGGTTTTCCTCTGCTCCCAGGTGGGGACAGTCAGGGTACCAAAATGCTAACCCTCAAGGAGGCAAGAAGAGGTGAGCAGCCTAACCAGTGGTCTATTTCTGAGTCAAAAGGGGAGCTACAGCACTCATGGAGTCTCTGTAGCACCGATCTCAATAATACAAAGTCTTGTTCTCCTCCTCCAGCAAAGAAGCGTCAGGGTTTGATTCAAGTTCAGTGTTCAGAGGAAAACAGTTCTCAGATTAGAATGCTGGCACCAGTTCACCCAGTGGTCCTCATGTTGTTTCTCCCCTCTCCACCCATGGGGTTATGCAAGAGAGAGGAGGAGGTTTGGCAACATCAACAGTGTGTGAAGCAAATAAAAATGTTCCCTGTGTATCCAGGGAAAATAAAAACAAAAATGCGCACAAAAATGTTCAATTCAGAGCTGCAACCCCCAGCTCCACTGCTCGATGGTTCTGCCAGACCATCAGAACTGCAGCGGACCGCTCTCTGCTCACTCGGAGAGTTGGTGTGCATGCGCAGTACACCCTTGGGTTTTATCCACAATAAAACGGGGTTATCGTCTGCAGTTTGCTGTAACACCATCACTTTTCAACAGTGTGTTAATGTCAGCAGCAGAAGGGGAGTCAGCTCAGATGTTAGAGGAAGAAATAACCTCTTTATTGAGCAAAAGAGCAATTTGGTTGCACCACCGGAGGACAGCCATCACGGCTTTTACTCCCAAAAGAGGAGGGGTGGGGGGGTCTCTGTCCCATTCTGGATTTACGGAACCTCAACAAACACCTCAGAAAATACAAGTTCAAAATGTTGACGTTAAAGATTTTATCACAATTTATTCGTCCCAAAAACTGGCTTACATCAGTCGATCTGAAGGATGCGTATTTTAAAATAAGCATCTACCCGTCACACAAAAAATTCCTCAGGTTTGCCTATCGGGGCACAGCCTGCGAATTTTTGACAGTTCCTTTCGAGCTCTCATTAGCCCCAAGGGTGTTCAGCAAGTGTGTCGAAACAGCGCTCACATTGCTGAGAATAATGGGTCTCAGATTGTCAGCTTATTTGGATGATCTGTTGCTGTGCGCTCCGCCATGCCAGCAGGCAGAGTGAGAGAGACAAAAATGCTTGTGTCTCATTTAGAGAACTTAGGGTTCAAAATAAAGGAGATGAAGAGCTGCTTAGTGCCCACACAAGAGATAATCTACCTGGGTCTCAGACTGACCTCAGGCCTGTATATAGCATTTCTGTTGGAGGAGCGCATTAGGTCAATTCGCAACTGTTTATACATTTTTCGGAAAGGGAAGAAGGTCCCATTCAGACTATGTTTATATCTGCTAGGACTGATAGCCTCAACTGTCTCAGTTATTCCAGTGGTACTTTTGTGAATGAGAGAGTTTCAGCACTGGATGGCGGTGCAGCGTTTGTGGCCAAAACGCCACATCAACCACAATGTAATAGTATCATTGCTCTGCATGCGCGCTCTCTGTCACTGGAGGGATCGTGCATTTCTTGAGTCATGGACTCTGCTGGGAGGAGTTTCTCTGAGAAAGGTGGTCACAACGGATGTGTCACTCCCAGGTTGGGATGCAGTATGCGAGGGCAGGATAGCGAAAGGGAGATGGCCCGTCTCACTACAGAATGCACACATAAACTTCCTAGAATTGTTAACAGTGTTTCTGGCATTGAAACATTTTGTGCAGTTCCTAAGGAACCACCACATTTTGATCAGCTCAGACAACACAACGGTGGTGGCATACATAAATTGCTACGGAGGCGCATATTCTCAGCTACACAGTCTGGCACGAAAGCTGATTGTGTGGGGCATGAAGCATTTTCATTCATCACAGACAACGCATGTCCCGGGAATAATGAATGTGGGGGTGGATCTCCTGTCCAGGAGGAACCCTCTGTATTGAGAGTGGACGCTCCACCCTCAGGCAGCGAGCCAGTTGTGGGAGAGGTTCGGCTGAGCTGCCGTAGATCTCTTCACCTCGCACAAAACCACTCATTGCCCTCTACTCTTCTCTCTGGTGAGAGACGGTGTACCTATGGGTGTGGATGTTCTGGCGCACCCGTGGGCAAATGCAGTACTCTACACGTTTCCTCGACTGAGTCTGATCATACCAACACTAAAACGAGTAAGGGAATGCGGTCACTCAGTCATACTAATCGCCCCGAACTGGCCAGGGAAATTGTGGCTGAGGGAGATAATTCAACTCCTGTGAGATCAGCCCTGGCCTCTCCAGCTGTGCAGGAACCTCCTCTCTCAAGCACGCAGGGAGATTTTTCACCCAGCCCCAGACAAAGTGGCTCTTTGGGCCTGGCCCATGAGAGGTTAAACTTGAGTGTTACAGGTTTGCCTGTGAGGGTGATTGAGACTATTCAGAATGCTAGAGCGGCTTCAACGTGCTCTGCATATGATCGGAAATGGAATGTGTTTGAGCGATGGTGCACATAGAGACACATCATCCCTTTTCTCTGTTCTGTTCTGGATGTGTTACGTTTTCTGCAGGAAATTTTGGATAAGGGCAGTGCCTTTTCAACTGTTAAGGTTTATCTTGGTGCAATTTTTGTGTGTCATGTGGGGATTGACAGGAATATCATAGGTTAAGACTCGCTCGTATACAAGTTTATGAGAGGTGTGCAGCATTTGCATAGGGTTTCAAAGCCACTGATTCCACCATGGGATCTGTCTGTGGTCCTTAGTTCACTATCTCAGCCCCCTTTTGAGCCTATAGATAGTATTGATTTAAAGCTCCTTTCGCTAAAGGCTGCTTTATTATTGGCTCTTTCGACTGCGAAGTGGGTTAGTGAACTTCACGCTTTGTCAGTTCATAACTCCTGTATGCAGTTCTCTATGGATTACTCGAGAGTAACTCTCAAAACTAATCCAGTATTTGTGCCTAAAGTGAGCAAGTCAGCTCTCGCCTATAAACAGGTGGATTTACTGGCTTTCCATCTGCAGCCTTTTTCCTCATCAGAGAATGAGCAGCTTCATTGCTCGTGCCCTGTGCATGTGTTGTGTCACTGTGTGGACAGAAGGAAAGCACTAAGCAAGAGTAATCAGTTATTTGTTTCATGGGCTGATTCTCATAAGGGTAAACCTATTTCACGTCAGCACCTGTCCCAGTGGGTAGTGGAAGCTATTATATTAGGTTATAACAGCATGGGACTTGGTCCTCTGGAAGGGCTGAGGGCTCATTCTACAAGCGTTATGGCTACCTCATGGGCACTATTTAAGGACCTTTCGGTTCAGGGCATATGTGCGGCAGCAAGTTGGGCTTCGCCTCACACATTTGTCCGATTTTATAGACTGGATATCACAGAGCCATCACCGGCTCTTTCTGTCCTAAGTGCGTAAAAAAAAACCCCACTTGTTCATCAGGTGTTTTTTGCTTTTTGTTCACATATATTCCTTTTCTATTCACAGAATAGTTACGGGTGTTGCGTTTATGTTACATACATCACTGAGTTGGTTGACATGCCTGCTTAGGACAGCGTATCTGCAATATGGGAGTTGTCTATGTCCCAAGTGAGATACCAAGCAAATGTTTGAAAGAGAACTTTAGGTTTCTTACATAACCCTGGTTCTCTGATAAAAAGAGTGAGGTATCTCACCACACTTCCCTGCTTGCAGTGGCATGGAGGAGAGATATGCTGAGAATGAAGTGGGGACCACTTGCAGCGATATATATGAGGGAGGCGGGACTCCTGCATCGCTGTCGTGATTGGTCTGTCAACTGACAAACGTGGTGTAATTGGTGCTTCCAGAATCGGTCATGCCCGAGGAGTTTCTCATAGTGAGATACTCAGTCATAGCATGTTATGTTTACATTTATACCATTTTTAAATTATATTGTTACTCCTTGGCACCTATATTTTTGCACTACCTGTTATATCAGACACTTCCACACTAAAACTGTGTACTGGTCGGCACTACACTGTCACTTACTGTGCCTATTGTCCTGTTTTAGTAGTACTGTACTGTCCTGTGTTGTTAGCACACGTCTGCACGTGCACTTTATGTAGAATGTTTGTAGATCTTATTTAGTTCTGTGTCGACTCATGTGGTTGGTGTGTTGTTTTATGTAGCACCATGGTCCAAGAGGAACGTGGTTTCATTTCACTGTGTACTTTACCAACTGTATATAGTTGAAATGACAATAAAGTCACTTGAATTGAACTCGAACTTCACTCATTTTTATCAGAGAACCGGGGTTACGTAAGTAACCTAAAGTTCTCTCTACTCAGTTAGCTATTCACTTTTGATAGTCTTTGTTCATACTTGTAATATTAAATTCACTGTATGTATGTAGTGTCTTGTGAGTAGCTGTTACTTATTTACTATTTAATAATTTAATAATATTTAATAATAATAATTTTTTAAATGTATTTTTCTTTATGTACATTCATACAGCAAGGCATATGCGTGTGTAAGAACACACATGTTCTCTTACAGACTTGCTAGTAGTAATTTTCCTAAGTTGTGATAAGGATCTATAGTGGAAGCTGTAATACCAATGAGACTGTTCATTTCCTCTAATTGAGTGGCTTTGAAAAAGAAATCCAGACAGCCAGTCCACTCATTCATTCATCATTCCTTGCTTCACCCGCATGTTCGCTCCACTGACACTGATGTGTTCTGTCAAATAAAGAGATGGTATCAGACCTCTGGATTGCAATCTAATCTGACACTGTGCTTTGCTGGGTGCATTGTCTGCAGTAACACAGTGTCAAAATCAAATTAGATCAATGTCAGTCCTTGCTGTCTCAACCTACTAGTGCCAGGCTGTGGATGATGGGTTCCTCCTGCTTTTGAGTTTTAGGTCTTATGGTTTCTTCCTCCTTCTTCCACATAGGGACTATTTTGCATGCCCTTGGCTTGCTCACTGGGTGTTAATGAATTCAGGCCTGAAAAATAAAAAAAATAGAAGTCTTGCTGGCTTTTTTGGAAAAAGAAGAGCCGGAGTAGCATGATCACGTTTTTCCAAATCACTGCACTTTTTGTGTGCATATTATCCTGCATACTCATTCTTAATATCTATGTCCCTTTGTCTCTTTTAGTTTACTTACTGTCTGTAGTTTAGTGGACCTCTGCACATAAAAAAAACTCTACTGTCAAATGTTTAATATTCCTTGTTCTATTTTTACTTTTATAAAAAAGAAGAAAAAAAAAAAGAAAAGAAACAAACAAATATCACATGTAAGTAGTAGCATTATCATTCATTCTTTCAATCATCTTCAGTAACCACTTCATTCTGGTCTAGGTCATGGTGGACCCTGACCCTATCCTAGTAACACCAGGTACAAAACCGGAGAATTCACCCTGGATGCAAAGCCAGTCCATTGCAGGGTGCCATATAGACATAACACTGTATATCACACTTTGGGGATGTTTAGCGTAGATAATCCTCCTATGTCAATCCCTTCAGGATTTAGCGATTTTGCGATCGCAGAAATTAAAGCAAAATCAGACAAACTCCACATTATTCGGAGGAGCTCACAATTTTTCTAATTACTGCAGCTTTTCCACAGATTTAGGCCAAGACCGAAAGACGAATTCAGCAATTCCTGTAGTTTTCTGAAAAAAGCACAGAAAAAAACAAACAAACAAACAAAATATCTTTTTTTGGTCTTTTGTTAAAAAAAATCACAAAAATGCTCTGCTGTCTTGGATATCAAACAATTGCAAACACAACACAGGTTTATAAAAAAAATCTTTGTTAAATATAGGTGTGCAACAATTATTGGCACCCTTTTAGTCAATACTTTGTGCTACCTCCCTTTGCCAAGATAACAGCTCTGAGTCTTCTCCTATAATGCCTGATGAGGTTGCTCATAAATGTACTTGGTACCAGCACTTTGGGATAAACGTCAATAATTAATTTTGATACAAAAATGATTGTATCATCAGACTTGAGGCCATATGGTTTGAACATTTAACTAAAGAGAAAGGCAGAGTTGTTAACTGATCAGCACTGGTCCTGCATTGGATTCATTGCACAAGACACTGGCCAGCTTTACTTTTTAAACTCAGAACATCCTTTCATACTGCTTGGGAGGACCAATCTCTGAAAGGACATCTCTCATGGTTGGGGACATTGAGATTGAATGGACCATATTCAAGTCGACAGTCATAGAGGCAGCTGTAAAAAGCCTGGCTGGAAGGATTTTGGTACCTGCCATGGAAATAATCCTAGCATGCACTCATAGACACCAGCAGTGAGGGAAGCAGATGAAGGAGGCATTCCAAATAATGCTCATAGAGGGCTCTCCTCATTCAATTAAGAACGATGAAAGATCCACTATGAAACTATGAAAGAAAGGGCTGCAGCAAAAACAATTGTGGAAGCAATCAGTGTCTTGGAGTCCATCTCTTTAGATGGGGGTTACTACGGCAGTTAGCAGCAGAGGCCTAGGACAGCACCTTTGCACTGGCAAACTGGTATGGCAGTCCCCCTTTAAAAAAAGGAGACCAGAGCATGTGTTCCAATTATAGGGGTACCATACTTTCCAGCCACCCAGGTAAAGGCAGTGTTATGGACAGGATGGAGGTCAGTGGATTTCATTTAGAACAATGCAGGTTCTTCACTGGCTGTGGATCAGTGGACCAGCTCTTTACCCTTGCATAGCTTTGTGAGGGGTTATGGGAGTATGCTATTCCAGTGTACATGTGGTTTATGGATTTGGAGAAGGCTGCATGCCTCAACATTTCCTGTGGAAGCTAATTTGGGTCTTGCCCCTGGTGGAGGAATTTAATACCTTGGGATTGTATTCATGTGTAATTAAAAAAAAAAGTATATGAGTTTGAGAAATGAATTGGGTGGTGAACAGCTCAGTTTTCAGATGAAGCTGTCTGTTTTCCAGCTGGACATGCCTGAATCCAACGAGGAAAAGGAGAAGGAAAATGTACCAATTTCATTAAAGCTCTGATGCGTGTTCAAAAGCACAATAAACCTGATAAAAATAAAATGCATAATGGTTACAATGGCATGTGGGAAAGCACTAGGGTAGAGACACCAGTGGCCACATAAGTGGTGCAGGCTGATGAGGCCCTGCATGTAATCAGGCCCAGGCTGATGAGGTACTGCTACAACTGGAATATAAAATGCACTTAGTTTGCCACTGAATGTGGGAAGCATGGTGGCTCCTGGCCCTTAATAAGATTATTGCTGGAGATGTGGTGGATACAGAAATCCTACAGGCAGCAGTCCAAGCAATGGGAGTTAGAGCAGTATGATCTAGATAAATAACTGGGTTTGTATGCAAATAAGAGGTTTGCTGAAACTAGCTGACTCAAACATTATTGCCAGAGCCTGGTAAAAAACATTCTGCACCACCTACCAAGCACTTGGACCTGGGTTTTTGCAGGCAGGCTCAAGAGGCAATAGGCGTTGCCTTCTTCTGTCTGAAAGCAGAAACCTTTAGGTGTTGCCACACTACAGTATTTGCAGACACCCAGAACACAAAAACAGTTTTGTGCTAGTATGATAGTGAAAGAGAGGTGGAAAAGCCAAGACTGACACCAGCATGTCAACATCTTTAAAATGAAAATTATATCACTAAGGCTGTGACCTTTTCAGAAACCCCTAATGGGATTGCACCTACAAATGGAACCACCAATAACATGGTGGTGTTTTACATCACCTATCAAGGAGGCACAAAATCACAAGCATGTTGAGGTGAGCAAGCAGGCTCTGGGAGTGGGCAGATGCACACCATGAAGCCTTTATCTTGCACAGTGAACAATATATTTAAAAAGGTTTTTTTTTTTTCAAAGTTAGCTAGAAATACCTTTCTGGATCTCTCCTAGGTGTATGTGGCAGCAGTGCCTGCACACCAGGGGATGGTTCCATTTCCATTTGCTGGAAGCACCTATATAATTTCTTTCATTCTACACAAACATACAGTTCTATAGAGTCATCACTTCGACCCCACTAAAAAGGTTACAAAACAGTAGCTGAGCTGCTTTCTTTCTTGCTTTCAATCCATCCCTTCTTTCATGGCTTTTCCTTTCACTAATCTATATTCTATATGTCGTTCATGTGGTCTCTTCTGTGTTACTTAAGTTCTATTAGCACCCAGGAGCACTTTTCTGGCAAGGAGTAGATTATTGATGGCACTGAGCCTTAAACAAGGATGCACCCTGGCTATACACTCACTCACTCCCAGCACCTAATTAACAGGTAGAGGAAGTATGAGCAAGAAGGTGGAGACTGTGTGTTGCCTTACAGATTAAATTAATATGACAATGTCAGCATCTGAGTTCATCTGTTTTTTTCTCTCTCTCGCTCTCTCACACACACTCACTCACTCACTTACTCACTCACACTCACGCATATGCATGCACACTTGCGCACGCACACACAAGCCATCAAAGGCGTCAAGTATGTAAATAGGCTTGGCTTCATAGGTTTGTTTGGTTCATCAATAATGAATTGTGAGGGAAATTATTAATTTCTTACTTTGTAATAGCTCTGTTCAAGTTTATCAGAGAATAATGCCGCTTGTGGTCATGTCATGGAGATTAGCACAGAACGTTCTTTCCTCTTACATTGACACAAACATGTTATTGTCTTCAGGAATGTCTGCACATCTGCTAAGACCTCGAAACCACCAAAGTGGCTCAAACCTCCTAGAACTCCCTTTTTGAGACTCGCAGATGTCCAGCTCTCCTTATCTTAAACTTATATAGTGCATGTGAGAGACAAGTGCTTCAGAGCGCTCTCATTTTCTATCCTGCATTCTTCTATCCTGTATTTATCCTTCTGTAAGAAACCTTTTCACCTGAGAGGATGAGTCTACTGGTGTTTGTCTAAATTTCTACCACAGAATGTCTTTATAATATTAAACAGTGACAAATTAGCCTATGTTGCCTATTGTTCTTTAACTTCTCACATACGTAGCTGAAGATTTATGGGGATTGTAGTCTCATCCAATGCTGGTGTAGCATGACACCTGCTGGACTGTAACAACAGACAGGAAAAACTACAGTGCTCCCATGGCTTTATTTCACATCCCACCCCACATTCATAAACTAGCCAAGAAGAAAATTAACTTATTATTCCATTAGGCATGGCTCTGAAATACCATCCAATATTCCACATCAACATTATAGCAAGCGAGACAATGGGAATACTAAAATAGCCCAGCTGAAACCCAATTACTCTTTATCTCTTTGGAGTCTCCAACCCTCCCTTTCTGTTAACTTCATATTCTGTTGTTTAACCCAAGACTGTTCGCCTCCTGTCCTGAAATTATACTTTTACAGGATGATATATTTATTTTGTCTAAATACATCACAATAAAATTACTCATATTTCTCACCTTTTCTGTGGAAATTTATTGGCTGATTTTATTTCACGGTAAGGCCAGCTGTCAGTCAAGTTTAGTGTTTGGGAGTGATTATCATTTTACAGAATGTCATTGGTTTACTGAGGAATATTAAATTGAGGTAACTCTGAACCAAACAGTCTCTGCTGCAGGCCTGTAATATCGGCTTATTTGCAGTAATTCTATCTAACTGTACCTTTTTAGTATTCAAGTCCCATTAAGCAAGATGCCTGCTAAGTCAAAGGGAGAGCATGGGGAGGGGGTGTAAAACAAGCATGCAATATGCTACCAGTATATAACCTATAACTGGTAACTGTATAATTATAGTAAAAAAATTTTAGCTTGCCATTCGTTTTGGCCTTATAGCACATAAATAAAACCATGAGGAAACAGCCTATTGTTTATTCAGTGTCAGTGTCTGTACTCCAAATAATTGAGAAATATCAAGTTCCCTTAGCATGTTCAAAATTGGCATGAGGCTGGAGAGAGAGAAAGAGAGACACAGAGAGAGAGACACACACACACAGACAGACACAGAGAGAGAGAGAGAGACACAAAGCGAAGTGAGAGAGAGAGACACAGAGCGAGAGAGACACAGAGAGAGAGAGACAGAAAGAGACACACACACACACACACACAGACACAGAGCGAGAGAGAGACACAGAGCAAAGCGAGAGAGAGAGACACAGAGAGAGAGACACACACACACACTGAGAGAGAAAGACACACACAGATAGAGAGAGACACACAGACACAGAGAGAGAGAGAGAGAGAGAGAGACAGAGACAGAGACAGAGACACACAGTGATTCATACACCCATTCATACATCCATTCATACACTATGGACACTTTGGAAACGCCAATCCACCTACCATGCATGTCTTTGGACTGGGGGAGGAAACCGGAGTACCCGGAGGAGACCCCTGCAGCACGGGGAGAACATGCAAACTCCGCACACACAGGGCCACGGTGGGAATCGAACCCCTGACCCTGGAGGTGTGAACATGCTAACCACTAAGCCACCGTGCACCCTCACTCACACACACACACACACACACACACACAGAGAGAGACACAGAGAGACACAGAGAGAGAGAGACACAGTGATACACACACAGACACAGAGCGAGAGAGAGACACAGAGCAAAGCGAGAGCGAGAGAGACACACAGAGAGAGAGACACAGAGACACACACAGAGACACAGAGAGAGAGACAGACACACACACAGAGACATGCAGAGAGAGACAGACACACACACAGAGACACGCAGAGAGAGACACACACACAGAGAGACAGAGCGATAGAGAGACACACACAGAGACACAGAGAGAGAGAGACAGAGACACATATACAGAGACTTTTTTGTTGACTTTTTACAATCCTTTATTTATCACACGTCACACTATATACATTAAAGTTAAAGGTGGCTCAATATATAAATAAATAAATATTTAAAGGAGCATTAAAAAACATAATAAATAAAATAAATAAGTAAGTCAGCGCAACAACGGATAGTTGTTATGAACATTATCAGCCTAATGCTGATGTAAAACAAAGTTCTCCCTCCACTACAGAACACAGAGCCTCCTCACAACACCACACTGTCTTGAACATTTCCAAGTCTCCCATACTTCTGTAAAAGTTAAAATCAATCAGAATTCGTGACTTGATCAGTCTGGAGAGAACTTTTATGGCATCGCAGTCTGTGTTCTGTGCCACTTTGTTTTTTCTGCTCAGGTATAT
>JANDJT010000102.1:24676933-24704911 GCA_024331685.1 Stegophilus panzeri | reverse complement strand
TTCCACAAGTATTCATGTTCAACCCAGTCAAAAGCCTTTTCCTGATCTAGAAAAATAAGACCAGTCTTTAAGCCCAAAAGCCTGGAGACGTCCAAAATGTCATGAATTAAGTGTACATTATCAAATATAGACCTGCCAGGCACACAGTACGTCTGGTCAAGGTGAGTAATTTGCTCCAATACCTTAGTCAATCTTGAAGCAAATGCTTTTGAGAGCAGCTTGTAGTCAGTGCACAACAGTGAGACCGGGTGCCAGTTCTTCAAGTGCATCAGGTCTCCCTTTTTCGGCAGAGGGTCAAGACGGCTCTCCTGCGGCTCAGTGGGAGCTCACCTCCCTTCACACTGTCTAACAACACTTCTAGCACATCCTGCTCTACATCTGCCCAGAAGGCTTTGTAGAACTTTACAGGGAGACCGTCTATGCCTGGCACCCTTCCATTCTCCATCCCTTGGAGAGCCTCATAGAGCTCTGCTAGTGTTAGCTCTGCGTACATGTCTCTGGCCACATGCTCTGAGAGTTTTGGCAGGTCTTTAAGGAAGCTCTCCTCCATTATCTGTGCCCCTGACTGCTCACTGCTGTACAGCTTCGAGTAGAAGCTAACTGTCTGCCTGCGAATTTCAGTGGGATCTGACAGAAGATCTCCTGATTCTGTTCGCACAGCATGTATGAATCTTTTCTGTCCATTCTTCTGCTCTAGACCAAAAAAGAACTTAGAAGGAGCATCCATCTCATTCATGCTTTTAAAGCATGAGCGGACCAGCGCCCCCTGTGCTGTAATGCCCAACAGGTCATTCATTATAGCTTTTTTTACTTTTGAGGGCTTCAATCTGCCCTCAATCTCCTGTGGTCTCCAAACACTGATAGTGACAGTAAGCACTCTTTGGTTTTACATTTTTTTTACTGACGATACACTGCACCAAGCTGTGATCAGAGAGGCCTACTGGAACAATAAAACATTTTGTAAAAAGTGTCAACTGATGTTTAAAACCATAAAAGCGATCCAGTCTTGTCAGGGAGAGTGTGGTATCTATAGAGTGGGCCCAGGTGTACTGTCTCTGTATTTATTTTAAAGTTCTCCATATGTCATTTAGTTTGTGAGCTTCCATCATCTCCCACAGGCGCTTACGGGAGGCCACATGAGGTTCTGTATAGTTCCTGTCCAAGTTATCTGTTGTGCAGTTAAAATCCCCACCCAAAATTAAAGTATCGGCAGTGTTGCAGTCAGCAGTGACATTGTCTAATTTATTTAAGAAACTCATTATGTCCACTGCACTGGTGGGCGCATACACACAAATAAAAACAAAACTCTCATTCTCATGAAAAGCTTTTACTTTTAAAAGCCTCCCATTTAAAATCTGATCTACTGTATAAGAACTGGGAATAAAATTGCGAGCAAACAGTAAGGCAACCCCACCACTAATTGATGTATTGTGACTTAAAATTGCCAGCCCACCCCACTCCTTCATCCAGTAAGTAGCATTGTTGACATTACTATGTGCTTCTTGCATCATAGCTACATCAATACGCTTCTGCTTTAATACCTCATATAACTTTACACGCTTTTCGTGTTCTCTTGCCCCGTTAATGTTTAAACTTAACGCAACTTAAAGCAATATGAATCCCAGTCATAAGAACAAAGTGTAGATAAAACAAACAGATGATAAAACCCATTCTAACACAAAACACATCAAACACTCTACTGGTCATCATCAGAAGTTTCTTTGCTTATTTAGTGATCAATTTCTTCAGTAGATAGATCTCTGTGTCAATAAAAGCTCCCTCTCTTCTAAAATGTTTGACATCATGAATAAATTGCTTCAGATCTGGGAAATAGTTTTCTAGCACAACGTTCTTTTGTCACTTGGTGCTTATTAAGAAATCTTTAATGTCCTCAGCACGGTATCTAACATCTCGCTGTTCTTCCAAAGAATCAAAGTTAAAAACAGAATCTGACATATAATCATCGCTGTCTGATTCTTTTCATCTACTTTAGTGTCTTTTTTGGTCTATTTGTTCCCTTGTCCCTTACCTCGTTTTTTCCGCTTGTTTGGTATTTTAAACATGGGTTCATCCTCCATCTCCACGTCTCCCCGGTCCCCCTGCCTCGGCGTAGTGACTGGTGCTTCTGAGCGACTGCTCTGCACCCCTGTACCTGCCTCTGCCAGCGCAGGTATCTCCAGCACTGCGCCAGAATCCACTGTGCCTTTATCGGTCAAGCAAGGTTTCTCCAGTTCGGCCAAGCAAGGCCTCTCCGGAGCCAGTTCAGGCAAGCAGGGCTTCTCTGGGGTTGGTGCAGCCCCCGTGGGTTCCTGGGCTGCAGGCTGGAGTTGGGGTTCGCTCTCACTGGGCTCTGGTGCAACAGCAACTCCAGGGCTTTCAGCAGCAGGCTGAGCTGCAGCCACAGGGGGAACGGCTCCAGCAGGCCCAGCTACATCCTGCCCCGGTCGCTCAGAAACACCGGGTTCACTCTGTCTCTCAGGACAGGCCCCTACGAGATGCCCTATTTTACCACATTTAAAACATTTCATATCAGCAAAAATGCTGTAGTCATAACCTTCTACACTGAATTTAAACACTAGGTTTAGTTCTTCTGCTCCATCCTTCATAATCATAAAAACCATTCTTCTAAAAGACACCAAATGTTTAACCAGTGGGGACTTACAGCCAAGGGGGATATTCTTTATGGGGAGACCAGTCGCCCGTATCTAGACAGTTCTTTGGATATTATCTCATCGGAGATAAAAGGAGGGACATTAGACAGTATAATCTTTTTGGATGGGGAACTTAGGGAAGAGACCATCGTAAGTTCATTGTTAAGTACAATTCCTCTCTGGACTAGCTTGTTTGCCCTATCGACGTCATTCACAAACACTATGATTGCATTGTTCATGCGGGAGGCAGAGACAATGTTTTCATGCCCCACCACTTCTCCTATCGCTAACACACACTCCTCTACACTCGCCCTGCACATCACCCTCACACCGTGCCGGCGAGTTAAACTCTCACACAGCCGCGTACTCGGAGCCGCCATGCTCCTCCACCGCGACATACAAGCACACACGCACGTGTACACACACACACACACATACAGACACACACACACGCACTTGCTCGCTTTCACACTCGTTCACACACAAAAAAGTAATTAATCCGAGATGTTTACACGGATAAAATGTATTAAATGCCAAAAAAGTCGGCAAGACGCCAATTACTCTCACACACACACACACACAGAGAGAGACACACAGAGAGAGACCGAAATATGGTTTGGAGACCATGCATAACACACTGTAAGCAGTGACTGAGTATAGAGGCATTGTATTTGTCCTACTGATAAGTTTCAGGCATGATCTCTGTATGTCAATTCTGAAGGTCTCTAGTTTGTGTCATGATGTACCGGAACCAAATTGTTTTCTGTTCTTGGTATGTGTTGTTTTGAGCATTCCTAATCACCCCGCCTTTCACCCTCACTCACTCTCTCGGTTCTTCTTCTCTTATTATCTGGTAGACTAGACGTCTTTTAGTTCTTGTATCACTCAAACCTACATAATAGATGTTTTGATTTCATCTATGACCTGTTCCAGTTGATATTTATCATTCTTTATCTATATTTCTGTGTGTATATATACACGATGCTTTCTGTATCATTAAACTAAGAAGCTTTCACTGAACGATGGTCTCAGTGTGACTTCTTCCCGAGCTCGGATGAGAGGAAATCAGCCAGTACATCACGTTCACAGCCACACTGCATTCAGCCTATGGGGTGGTCACGGGATGAAGGAACAACTTGCACCCGAAGACTCAAGAGGTGAACTAATCATTTCTGTTTCCAGGGAACAGATGTGACAAAATGAACGACTGGGATCAGGAGGTGAGGTGAACTAACACACTGCATAGCCTCCTGAAGACCCAGCTAAGCTATTAATTAATAATTTCTGTTTCTCATAATTTGGCCTTGGCTACATTAGCCTATAGTTTATTTTTGGTGGAGGCTGTGGCTCAGGTGATAGAGCGGGTTGTCCACTAATCGTAGGGTTGGCGGTTTGATTCCCGGCCCACATGACTCCACATGCCGAAGTGTCCTTGGGCAAGACACTGAACCCCAAGTTGCTCCCGATGGCAAGTTAACGGCTTGCATGGCAGCTCTGCTACCATTGGTGTGTCAGTGTGTGTGTGAATGGGTGAATGAGACACAGTGTAAAGTGCTTTGGAGCTGCTAAGATTAAAAAAGTGCTATATAAGTGCAGACCATTTACCATTATTTTTTTATTCCAAATGTGATCAACGTTTGCATACGTACTAGATGTGTTGGGGAATTTAACATGTAACATTTTAATTATATTCTGCTGAAATGAAGGAAATGACTCGAAAAAAGATTCATTCATTTTGCTGAACGAGATTCAAAGATCCGAGTCAGTGAAATAATCCGAACTTCCCATCACTAGTGTGAACAGCTTAAAACCATAAATACTGGCTCTCTTCGTCTTTTCAGTGATTAGCGGCTGTCAGAAACGGAAAGTTGTGCAGCACCACCTTGTGTACCGGGGTATTTCTGCTTTTCAATAAGAGCCATCTACTGTCAGGGAGTGAATTTGCATGTTCATTCAGTGCATCGTCCGTGTTGAAAGCCTAGTGTGAACACAAAAAAACGCAACGACAAAACAGATAATTTTTAACGCGCTGCAAAAAACATTCCGGTGTGAACAAGTCTTTAGATATTCATAGATATTTCATTGTAGATCTCCCATCTTACAACCAGCCATCAATGTTCCCACACAATACCCCAAAGTCAATTTACCTGAGACAAATCACTGCATAAACATACAGGAAAAGACCCCATTATGCAGCTGCATGAAGTCTACATGGCAATTAAATTAATTTGTTTGCCACATCCAACGTATGTTATAGAAATGTGTACTTTTGCAGAGTTGATGTTAGATTTATTTATCTGAATGATTATGCTTTCATGGTCCTCCTTGCACAACAACAGCGTGCATTTCACCTTGCATGCAGCTACACAAGACCACTCTGGGAAGAACAATGCGACTTTTAATCAACTACTGGTGGGAATTATTTAACAAGGCTCCATCAACAGTATGGCTCCAATTGAAACCTGACTGACAACACATGGAATTGTACAAAAACACTATAACACACTGATGTGTAGGAAGTTCTGTATTTAAACAGAGGATAAAATCATGGAAAGCAAATATAATTCCACACTTCATAACAGTTTTTTGATACTTTGTGAAAAGGAAAGTGTGCCTTGTTACTCTCTAAAAAAAGCCTGCCACCCTTTCTGACCTTGATACTGGATCAAGTACAGAAAAATGGACACCCTCTGGGTCCTGCAAAGGAAGTCGCACAAGAACAAAAAATCCAGATGAAAGAAGGCACTAAGGATGCAGATGGTCCTGAAGATACAGATGTGACCTTTAAAAATGCTTGTTTTTTCACGCGGTGTCACGCGATTCATCACATGTGATCACGCGGTATACTGCAGGCACGGCTGCTGGCGAACGGTTCACATAAAAATATTATGTTTCTCATAAAAACTTATGATAAAGCTAGTTTAAACAAGTTTCTAATTACAAGATTATGTAAAATATAAAGTGAGTGTGATCGAGTCTCGTAGTACAGGTACAATAACTATAGTATTTGAGTTAAGGTGGTTTTATATGTGTGCTAGGATTTGCGCCTCAGCTCAACTAACTGTTTTTTAAATTAGCAGGGTTTATTTTCACTGTAGAAAGTTCATTGAGGTAACATTGAATTAATTCAGCATGAACGACACTGACTGAAGGCCCATGCCAAATTAGAAAGATTCAGGTGATGGACTATTAGCAAGTTATTGTCATTCATTCGTATTCGTTCATTAATTTCAACAATTATTATTATTATTTTTTATTATTGTTTTTTTTTTTTTTTTTGAAAATTTTAAATTATGGCTTTGTGCCATGCATGGGGTTTTTTCATGTTAAAAATCAGGTTGCTGGTGCTGCCATCCTTATGGAGGTCTGCAAATAGAGTCTCTGGATTTTCTGTAAGTCTCTTGTTTTTGTAAACTTTTCATGCAGTTTCATTTGAAATATCTTTTGGGTAGTTTAATGAAATCTCTTCCCATTTTGGTTTTGTGTGAGCCTAGGGTTATGGGCCATTTGCACCTGTGCATGGGGTTGGGTGTGGACCATTCCTGCTATTGTTTTGGCCAAGACGTTTTCACACGTTCCTATTCATACCTCCAACATGTAGGTCGGCTGGTAAGATACAGCTCATAGAGCAGCTCTTCAGTGGGGATAAAAAAGTGGCGATGGAAAGTAAAAGTAATAATAATTACTTGAGTAAGGAACCGTGAAACTCTACAAAAGTGACCACAGTTCAGCATTGAACTAGCAATCTTTGGAACATGAACTCATAACACTACCCATTATGCCAAATCACTATTGCAGCAAGAGCAAGCTAACGTTTAACTACTGTAGCTTACCATATGGATTAATTAACTAAGCAACGTTTACCTAATTTACTGATACATAGAAGTCTTTAAGCAAAGAAATATGAAAGTACAAATCAATAAAAAATATGTACAAATACTAAACAATAAATATGTTAAATAAGTGTGCTTTAAAAAAACGTTGTACACAAACTAAGTAAAGACACAAAGTTTATATGCATAGGTAAAAAATAAGTATGCATAGTAGAATTTTAGAGGTGGCAGAAAACTGGAGAGGCTCCACACAGGTCCAAGAGGAACAATGAAACACTACTGAAGTGACCACAGTTCAGCATTGAACCTACAACCCTTGGAACATGAAATAATAACATTACCCATTATGCCAACTCACCACTGCAGTCACTCCTCAAGCCTTAGGTTTTTACTTATGTGTCAGTTTAAGTGTCTTAATCCTGCTGAAACACTTAATTCATCCAATTTATTCATCCTGGTCAGAGTTGCACGAGCCAGCTAAAGTTTAACTAGCTTACCCTATGGATTAATTTACTAAGCAACATTTACCTAATTTACTAATACATAGAAGTCTTTAAGCAAAGAAATATGAAAGTACAAATCTGTAAAAATATGTACAAATACTAAATAATAAGCAGGTAAAATATGTATGCTTTTTTAATTTTATTTTTAAAAAGTTGCACACAAAGTTTATAGGCATACTTGAAAAATAAGTATGCATACTAGAATTTTAAGTATGCATGCCAAAATTTAAATATACATAATTAAAAATCAGTTTAAAAAATAAATACTGTAATGCTCAATGCACTAAAACTTGGAACCTTGTGCCAGACCACAACTGTAATTGAAGTGACAGTCAACATCCTTGAGGACCTAAATGTACACAATCAAAGCAAAGACACATATCTTCTCTGTACATGCACAAAGACACACACACACACACACACACACATTAGCATACATTAACGTGAACATACATGCACAGTGGCTCACCATCATCATCACACTTGTGTAAATGTGACAAGAACAGAACTGACTGATTGGTGTAATTACTCACAGTCATTAGTCTCAGGCAAAATCATCACATCAAGAGAAAATGTGGGAGAATCTGGTCTTACTCTAGCACTACCACATTTTCTGCCTCCTCACCTCCCTCCATGGCAGTCTGTGACAAAATCACATGCCTTTGCAGTGAAACAAGCATTAAATGTGACTTCATCTTTCTTATGCCAGGCATGAGCTTGCACGAAAACTTGCCATTTTCCACAACATACTGTGTTAACAATAGCCTGATTTTTTTTTTCTAAAACCCAATTCAGCCTTTGTTCTTAGAAAAGAGTCACAAGCCAACTTTAGGGCTATGCAGAACCCTGCATTGGACCCCAAGATCCCCCACTCCTGAATTTAATTGATTTCACAGCTGCCTTCTAATCAAGACAGATTTGCATATGGTGGAAGCTGGCATCCCACCCCTGCATGTCTGAGTGGCTGGCACCAAGCCAGCAGAGAGAGAGGAAAGAAGAACCTTAAGTGGAAAAACTGAGATGATGGGGAAGGGCAGTATGGCGGCAGGAAAAAAAAGGAGAACAAGAAATATGAGATAAAACAGATAAAGGAGGAAAGGGAAAATAAAACTTTCTTTTTTTAAATACTGGTTTGTACAATAAATCTGTACACACACCCCTGGTACACTATTTATTGTGTAATTGTGCTTCTTAAAGGTACACCTGTACTTGGAATTATAAATATATTAGACCATATATTACATTATATACTATACAGTATTATACAGTTTATGGTAATATTATGTAAGGTCTATGCTGTAATAATAATAATAATATGATATTCATGAAATGATATTCTCATGACTCAGGTCACAGCAAAGAGTGTAGCTAAAAAGCCAACAAGCAGATTAATACTCAATGACATCAAACCTTTTTCCCCCTGCGATGGACTGGCACCCTGTCCAGGGTGTACCCCGCCTTGTACCCGATGCTCCCTGGGATAGGCTCCAGGTTTCCCTGTGACCCTGAAAAGGATAAAGCGGTATAGAAGATGGATGGATGGATGAACATCAAACCTAGTGTGTGCATGTCTATATCTGATGACATTTAGCACAGTCACTTGTGTTGAACATCCAAGAAATGAGAAGGGCACTAAGCTACATTAATCCAAACAAAGCTGTTGGTCCAGACAGGGTTCCTGGACGTGTGCAGAACTACTGTGCTGAACAGCTGAGGGTATTCTTCACTTACCTGCTCAGCATCTCACTGGCACAGACTAATGTCTCCACATGCCTCAAGACATAAACCATCTTTCCAGTGCCAAAACTAACAGCTGTAATGAGCTTGAATGATTATCACACAATGGCACTGGCCCCCATCATTATTAAGTGGCTAGAGAGACTCGTCTTAACTCCTATTACAACCCCTGGCAAAAATTATAGAATCACCACATTTAGAGGATGTTCACCCGGCTATTTTTACTTTGTAGCAAATAAACAAATCACAAATATGACACAAAACAATATTTGTTTAATAGCTGAACATTCTGGCTTTGTGATACATACCTCAAACAAATTAAATTAAATGGTTTTAATTAATAGCATTTTTTTTTCCAGATCAAGTAGAGGAGAAAATTATGGAATCATCATCAAAAAAAAAAGTACTTTGTTGCTCCTCCTTGGACTTTTATGATGGCCTGAATTCTTTGAGGCATAGACTTCACTAATGAAAAACAATATTCTCCATCAAACTGGTTCCAACTTTCTTGAATAACGGTTGACAGATCAGCTTTGCAGGATGAAGCCTTGTCATGGACCAGTTTTTAAAATTTCCACCATAAATTATAAACCGGATTGAGATCCGGACTGTTTGTTGGCCAGGTCATTGAGTTGTTATGCCTTTCCTGAAGAAAAGCTTTAATAATGACGCTTGCTATCTTCCTTGGTATTCCCATATTTATAACCTTCCCACTTTGTTTATACTTTCACCAAATTTTAGACACAGCTGAACAACCAACATCTATTGCCACACTCCGTGTTAGATTTCCGTCTTGAATGAAATTTATAATATTTTCCAATGTTTCAAGTGACAACTCGCTTGTTGGGACCATGCTTCCTTTCAAAAAGTCCAAGGTCTGTAAGCACTCTCTTTTAACTGCAGACTAATTAGTATTTTTAGACTTGCAAATTACAAGGTGATTCCATAATTTTTTCCACTACTTGATCCGGACAAAAAAAATGCCATTAATTAAAATTATTTTATTTAACTTGTTTGAGGTATGTATCACAAAGCCAGAATGTTCAGCTATTAAACAAAAATAGTTTTGTGTCATATTTGTGATTTGTTTATTTGCTACCCTGGTGAAAGCCAGGCGAACATCCTCTAAGTGTGGTGATTCCATAATTTTTACCAGGGGTTGTAAGAGCTTTAAGAACTTTCCTACAGTACATACCCTCCCGTTGATCCAGCTCCTGGTTCCAAGTGCTGTAATGACTATCTGTGCAATTCCCTATACTGTGTTACTAAGAGTAACAAATCACGTTCCACAAAACTAGATATTCCACACAACACAGTTTGTATTATCTCAGTATAATTTAAAATGCAATTAACTCCATGGTTTTGTGAAATAGTGAGGAATATTATAATGAAATACTGTATATTACATTTATTTTTTGTTATTTTAGTTCAATTTCTTATCTAAAGTGCAATTAATTCCACTGTGCAGTACTGTATATTACATTTAGTTATCTCCCTTCAGTTTATTACAGTATCTTAAGTGCAGTTAACTCCACTGTGCAATACTGTATGTATTACATGCATACCTCTACACAAAACTGTTTATACTTTGTTTATGTGCACTTGTACCCTTTAATATTTATTCATATGCACTCTTTCTCTGACTGCATTAATACTCTGCCCAGAACAACATATTTCTTTACACTGCTCCAATCATTAATTTTTCATCAGTCATCATTGGTCTGCACATCATTCTTTATAAACTGTGCATTCAGTGTCTGCCAACAGCTTGAAATCAATTAAATTTAAGCTTTGTAGTGGATTTTTGAACAGCACAAGTGAAAAGATGTTAATCCGAAATATTAGTAATTGGTGATTCCTACTTTCTCAACATGGAATTGTGGGATATTGCATATATTTCATAGGCGTTTGTGTGTGGTGTATATTTTTCATAACCTACAAGGGATGACTCATGGAAAAGGTGTTTCAAGCATGAAATGTAACATGGATTCACACCTTAATGCAGAATTGAGAAGATTTTATTTGATGTATTTTAATAAATTCCAAAGAAAAGAGTAGTAATACTGGGCTGGGACTGGAAATATGCTGTTTTCTAAGTGCTATAGACAAGTTTATTAATGTTTTAAGTTATCTTAAACATATATGTAGGTTGCTGTGAATGACACTTGACCCATCTTTAAAATGTCTTTAAATACATACTGTATTTGTAAATGTAATATTAGTGGGACACAAATGATAACCCGATCGTGGAATCACTCATTTGATCAGAAAGATGAACACCAGTAACTGAAAAATGTGTTTACACAAACTTCTACTAGGGATGTAACCAAGTACAAATAAAATGTGTTCTAAAAAGAATAGAAGGTGCACTATTCATGTTTTATTTTTAAATGCTGGTTGAGAAGTGTGCATCAGTGAGACAAACAGAGTTAGGAAATCTAACTAACCAAATTAGAAAATATTCTGGGAAGGTACAAACAAAAATACTAAATAAACAGTTCCACATACATCTCTAGTCAAGACAAATTATGAACTTGTGTGATGTAGCAGAGGTTGAGGAACTGACAGAGCCAGAATTAACAGAGAATCTGAGAGTGCTGGCATTTCTACCTCGGGTTTAAATCCGAATATATTATATTATATATATATATATATATATATATTAGAGAGAGAGAGAGAGAGAGAGAGAGAGAGAGAGAGCACTAAACAGATTCAGATAACCCTACTGTTGTAGACCTCAGTCATAGAGCTCAGTTCTATACGAAGGAGAATATGCTCTCCCAGGACAGTGACAAGCTCTTTTGGTTGTTTCATATTCATAGCTCAGGTGAAAAGTTTGTGCTAGATGCTAAGTAAAAAAACCCAATACAAAATAAATTCAGTTCCAACCCTTTCAGCTGGCAGAGCCATAAAAGCAAAAAACAAACAAAAAAAGTATTTTTTTTTCTGTAAGGTACTTAAGGACATGAGAAAAGTTATTTTTTTTATAACAACATTAATAATTTTAATTTTTTTGACATATACATTAAATTTTTTTTTATCCATCTATCTATCTATCTCTCTATATCTATCTATCTATATACAGATATAGATATATAGTAATGCAATAAAGGCCATTTCACATTTTGCGTGTTCTTGCCCGAACAACCTGCACTTCACCTAATAGGCCTGCACGTGGCACTTGGACTTCATTTAACCAACTATAATAGTTTCATCAAATGGTAAATCAATAAAAGATGTGGTACATAAGTAAGAGTAAATTGAAATCTACTTACCATTAATGTGATTTCCAAATATGCAGATTTATCTGTTCATTCAGACTGGAAAGAACTATACTACTTGTCTTTTTTTCTTTTAACCATTTCACCTTTGTTAAAAAACTGTAAACAGACTGGCTATGTAGTTTTCAACCAATTTAGGAATGACACCAGGAAATTACCACTCTCCACGTTGTCCGATGAAATTTGAGCTCGTCGTGCAACATCATGATTGGTTGGTGTATACATGACAAACCGGCATCGATTATGAATTATGCAATATTTTAAAATAAGCAATATGTAGAGTTTTAATTGAACTGACACACTAGCTTTCGTGATTGTTTTTATTAATTTTTTTCCCCTACCGTTGAGCCATAGGCAATCACTGAAAGAGCCATAGGTTCCCGACCCCTGCCCTAGATAGAACAAAAATGAGGAAATACATTTTATACTCAAGGATGTTGACTTTCACAACCAAAAGTGATAATTTAGGAAAACTCTCAGTGCATGGTAATGACATTAAACAAAAGCTGATATTTCATTTTCCATCTTTATTTCATTAAAATAGCTGATATCAAAGATATTTGTGTTACTCTTAATACCAGTAGAAACAAATCAATTACTATGAATATACATCACAAGACAAGCAAACTGACATTTCACCAATTAAAAGCAGTTTAAAGGTTTGGAGACATTTGTAAGGACATACAGTGTGGGTCATTTTTCATTCGGTTTGCAATGATTCTTCAGTCATGGCTTCTTTAAATGGTAAATAGGAAAAGGAGCTATAATAAGGCACACTGTCACTGACATTGCAGTGATTTTATAAGTGAAGAAAACTGTATAAACTGGGTATAATTATACAGAAGGGGAAGTTGTATCTAACCTTAACTGCAACACCAATATCCAACATTCTGTACAAACTAATAAATGATGTACTCGCAGGTTGTAGCACGCTTTCAATCATCACCACCCTGCAAAGCACATCCAGTACAAACAACAGGGTGTGAAGATGTTTAAGAAGTCAGTGGAGCTAAATTTATGCTGGATCTTTCAATAGGGTTTTATGACTATTTTATTAAACACTAATGTTCTATGTGATAATGTATAACAGCCAATATTTCCAGTCAGTAATGAAAATAGCATTCACTTTACCACCAACTTGTACAAGTTCAAAATGCTTTTTTTGTTTGTGTGTCATTAGCAATGCTTGCAGTAACAGTGAGACAGTTAATCCTTTCATTGTTCTGTTTGTGTGCATTGGATGTAGTAAAACGTTATGCCTAGTACACAGTCCCCTTGATCAGCTGTGCAAGCACAGTGAGGCAATTTATAAACTGAATACTATGTTTAATTTTTAAACTGCAGTTACTTATGTGTCTCTTTTCGTTACCACAGGTTTTGGTAATGACACATACACCAAAAAAAGCAAAGAAGAAAACAAAAAACAAAAAAAAAGCATTTTGGATTTATACAGCTAATTATTGGTGTAGCAAACACTGGCTTTTATACATGATTACTGATAACATTACTGTTTAATAGAGCAGTCACATGTGGGCACACACATACATCCACACACTCAGGCAAAAGAACACATATGCATATATATCTGCATTTGAGCCCATTTCTTAACATTTCCTAAGTGCAAGAAAGTAGGAGGGCTCTTGAATGACTGAAGGTGAGGGTCTGGTGCTTTAGTACTGGCTTTAGAAAGCCACAGAGCCTGGACTTTCACATTATTGATGAAGCAGCATAGCAAAAAAAAAAAAAAAAAAGAAAAGAAAAAAAAGAGGATGTTTATATGAAGTGTTGATTGTAATATCAAAGCAAAAGTGTATATATTTTACAAGCCCTGCATTTTGCTCTCTTGACCCATGTGAACTCAATCTGCGGTTTAGTCAGAGACCTGAAACATAAGTTGGGTGAGTTGAGTGGACACACAGGACATGTGAATGCAGTCAGGGAGACAGCATTGAGCGCTGTGTGTGTGTGTGAGTAAGACCTCTTCAGTCTGTGGGTGAGAGGAGGCAAGCATAAGGCTTGGGAAGGTAATGTGCTGGACTTGTGGGGAATAAAAAGTTATTACATGCACTTCTCAGGGGAAATAGTCGACTCAGTTTCATGCTGATCCTGGCTCTGGCTGAAAAAGTAAGATTGGAATGGGGTGGCAGGTGGAGTGTAGGGTGGAGAAGTTGAGAGAGGGATAAAAGAGAAAGGGAATGAAGGCACTAGATCTCATGTGAGGCTGGGTGGTGCTCAGAGAGCCCATTGGCCTGCATGTTGTTCTCGTTAAGGCGACGCACACGGTACATTTCGTAATGGATGCTGCTGGTGATGTCCTTAATATTCTGCATATGGGTTCTGTAGAAAGCATGAGGAGAAAACATCACACACACACACACACACACACACAGAAAGAACAAACATGATTTACAGAAGGCATTTTCAGAGGCATTATCAATATAAAGAATAGTCATCACCATTTTTCTCAATTTAACTATTTTTTCAATTTAGATGAGACTCCACTTACCTGATAAGGAGGTCCCGCAGGTAGGCAAACTCACAATGAGCGATATTCTCAACTGCACAGACAAACAGAGAGTGCAATTCTTTACATAACATTAAAATAGAGACATGCAACTCTAGAGACTTTAATCAATCACTTTCTTTTCTGCAAGTTTTCTTATTAGCCACCAGGGGGCAGAAGAAGCAGGCGTCTTCAGTAATTGAAGTTCTCTCTGAACGCCTCACAAATAGATGAGGATGGGTCTGATAAATTCTGCGTGACAAACACGTAGCTGCATGGGCAGTGTGAATGTCTGTATAAATGACAGATTTTGTCAATAATTGAGTAGGAGAATGCTACCATGAAGCAGCAGCTCATACTCTTCAGAAAAAAAGAAAATAAGGAATTTCAAAATGTATTATTCGCATTAATAAGAGGACTTGAGCTCATCAGAAAGATTAGAGAGTAATTATACAGCAATATCACACCAGAACTTCAAAATCTCTAATTGTTGTCTCTGTTTGCTACAGCTCTGCAGCTGGTTGCACCAGTAGAACATAAGCTCTAGCATAGCCTAGTATGTACGTAAATGGCCACTAGTTGTTCCAAACATTTTAATATAGCCTTAAGTTATGACTTAAAACCTACACATAGTAGGTGCAACGTCCACTGTACGCAAACCTGCTCAGCGATTCTGTTCAAGGTACTCAAAGAGTAAAATGTGAGTGTTCATTGAAGGCATTTTATGTTATTATTTCAAGAGGAGTATAATGATTTCTTTTGTTAGAAGTATTTTGCGGTATGTAATCAGCAAACATAACCACCTCGCAGAAATACACAGTTTGTAAAGGCGATTATAAAATTAAGTGATCATAGGATAAACTACAAATAGGATGTCAAACTGAGATTACTGGCAAGGTACTGTACACACAATATGGAAAACCTTTACATTTAAATGTAGATTAATTTTGCAGCCGCTTTGTTACATTTCATTGCTATGGTTTCTACTGTATAATGTCACTGCTGCACTAGAACCCACACAGAACAAGTCCATGAAGTATAAAATACAACAGCTAGACAAACGAGTCACCACTTTTAATGTAAAGAACGATCTCTTTGAATTTTGTTAAATTCGATATAGACTTAAGTAAATGTCACACTGACAAACTGCACACTAACTGCTTCCCTGCATGCTGATCATGAATGTAGTATTTACTGTTTATGTCACATCATGTTATTGATTGGCTAGTTATGGTGAAACATCACTACTCTGTGGTTTGAGCTATAATCACGTGTCTGTCGTACTACACTGTAAAACTACATGGTGATAGTTTTAAACTAACTACTCTCAAGTCCTGATTTAGAACCAAATTTTATCTCTGACCTACAACTGAACTTATTTTCCACTGGTGCAATTGGCTGCTGGTGGTGAACGTTAGAACTTTTTAGGTCAGTATTGAGAGTCAATCATAATATATACAGCCATGTCCCAGAGATTGATATTAATGCTGTCTATGAGATGTGTTTTTTGCATTACATCTCCTTAGGGTAAAAGTATATACACCCCGTGACAGTATTATTTTGTTTTTTGCTATACATTGAAGACATTTGGGTTTGCGATTAAAATATGAATATGAGACAACAGATCAGAATTTTAGCTTTAATTTCTTTGATATTTACATCTAGATGTGTTAAACCACTTAGAACCTTTGGAGGAAGACCACCTAATTGTTGGGTGAGCAAAACTATTGGACCACATAGTCTTAAAGTAAATTAAAAGTAAATAACACTTAATATTTGGTTGCATATCCCTTACTTGCAATAACTGCATCAAGTTGGCGACCCACTGACATCACCAAACTGTTGCAGTCTTCTTTTGTGATGCATTTACAGGCTTGTACCACATCTGATTTTTTTTTTTTTTGGGCTGGGTCCTCCTTTCAGAAATGCATGCTGAAATGCATGCCCTAACTGCGTTGAGGTCTGGTAATTGACTTGGGCAGTTTAAAACCCTCCACCTTTTTCACCTGAAGTCCTTTATTGTATTTGCAGTGTGTTTTGGGTCACTGTCTTGCTGCATGATGAAGTTCCTCTCAATTAAATTGGATGCATTTCTCTGTAAATTGGCAGAGAGAATGTTTCTGAAGACTTCTGAATTCATTTTGCTGCTATCATCATGAGTTACATCATCAATAGAGATTAGTGAGCCTGTTCCAGAAGCAGCCACGCAAGCCGAAGCCATGACACTACCTCCACCATGCTTGACTGATAAGCATGTATGTTTTAGATCATGAGAAAATGCTTTCTTTCTCCACAACTGGCCTTTCCATCACTTTGGTAGAAGTTGGTTTCATGAGCAACCTTTGTGCCTCATCTCTGTATTTCTTTATGAATTCTAATCTGGCTTTACGATTCTTACTGCTGATAAGCGGTTTGCATCTTGTGGTATGGCCTCTACAGTTCTGCTCTCGAAGTCTGCTTCAAATGGTGGATTGGGTTTTATTTCAAAACACTCACAATGTTTCGGTCATCAACTTGGCTGACCTGATTGATTTCTGGTTGCAAGTACAACAGTTTTTCTTTTTCAGGATAATCCAAATTGCTGTATTGGCAACATGTCATGTTCACATGTCCCAATATTTTTGATCACTTGAAAAATGAGTGGGTCCAAACAAAAAGGTACCATGTTCTAAGTAGTTTAACACATCTAGATGTAAATAACAAGAAATGAAAGCTGAAATTCTGATCTGATCGTCTCATGATCATCTTTTGATCTCAAACCCAAATGTCTTCTGTGTATAGCAAAAACAAAAGAATTGGCCTTGCCGTTCAAATACTCTTGGAGGGGATTGTAAATAATAAAAATCTGGGTGGATGAGAGTCAGTACCTTCTATGGTTCCCCATTTGGTTTTCCTTCCTAAGAGTCTCCTCCCATTGACCTGGTACTCTTGGTCACTCCCCACCACTGCAAACGGAATCATCTCCTGGAGCATCACAGGAAACACAAAATAGATCAGTAAGTTTTAACTCTCAACTTTCAAATATATGAAACTCTGTACTCTCGTAGTACAATAAAAAGTTATCATGTTTATTATATCAATAACTAGCAGGAGGGATAAAATTAGCTATTATCTGCTACTGTAGTTTGCACTTACTCTTATTTTCTCATTGATCAGCCTGTCCTCTGTATCCTCATCAAACTCCTTCTGAGGATAGACGTCAATGTTGTTGGCCCTCAGTTCTTCCCTGATCTACAAAAACACAAATCGTATCAGAAACACCACAGCAGGCAAACATTTCCTTTTCCCTGAGGACATGCCTAAGCCCTTTTCATATTGGATCAGTTGCACATGTGGACATGGACTGATAATTATTACCAGAGTATCTCAGGGATTTTAGTCCTATCCGAATCAGTGATGTCATTATGCACGTGCATGCATCTCTAAGGATAATGCCGTATTTTACCTTCTGTAACATGACCGGTAGAAATAACCCCAGGTAACATATATACAACAACTGACATGTTAGTAAATATTAAATTATATGCTGTGAAAAAAGATGGTTTGAAGACATTTCCAGGAAGTACTTCCCCTTTTCTATCATCTCTGCATGAAACCAAGAATGAAACCAAGCTTTGGCCAAGTTTAAAACACAGAACAATAAAATATAGATGGCATTTTAAAGGATGTGTCAGAGAAGTGATGTTTCCGGAAGTGATGCTTTACTGAATTCCTAGCATAGGTACAGCCTACATACATGTTATGGTCATGTGACTTATTGTTGATCAAACACAACTTTACAACCTGTAAGAATAAAAATCAAAACAATAGGTTTGAAAAGGTATTAAAATGAAATGTATGTAATATGCATGGAATTATTAGTTTTACAACTATATGTTCATCGTGAAGACACGCCCAGATCACTTAAACCATGCAAATCAATCATAGTTATTACAGACATCCTCTGGCAACAAAACTCAACCAACATATGTCTGGAAACCTGAATAATACTTTAATTGTTTGAATGCTGCACATTTCCAAATGTGTGACATGTTCAGGGGACAAACAGCAAACCCTGAATTCAAGTTCAAGTGGCTTTTATTGTCATTTCAACCATATACAGCTGGTACAGTACACAGTGAAACGAAACAACGTTCGTCCAGGACCATGGTGCTACATAAAACAACACACTAACCACGAGACACAGAACTAAATAAAGATCTACACATTTTCACATAAAGTGCACGTGCAGACGTGTGCTAAAACACAGGACAGTACAGTACTACTAAAACAGGACAATAGGCACAGTAAGTGACAGTGTAGCGCCGACCACAGTTTTTGTGTGGAAGCGTCTGATATAACAGGTAGTGCAAAAGATAGGTGCCAAAGAGTAACAATATAATTTTAAAAATGGTATAAATGTAAACATAACATGCTATGACTGAGTATTCAGCAGAGTATCTTGTACCAAATATAGACATAGCAATTATTAGAGTAGCAGCCAGGTAATGTAGCAGCAAAAATGCAATAGATTCAATGCAGGACTATGCAAATATTGCAGTTGTGTGTGTGAGCGTGTGTGAGCATGTGTGAGAGTCCAGTCTCGAAGTATTGGGGCGTCTGATGACATGGGGGAAGAAGCTGTTAAGCAGTCTGGCCATGAGGGCCCGAATGCTTCGGTACCTTTTCCAGACAGCAGGAGAGTGAAGAGTGTGTGTGAGGGGTGTGTGGGCTCATCCACAATGCTGGTGGCTTTGCGGATGCAGTGTGTGGTGTAAATATCTGTAATGGAGGGAAGAGAGACCCCAATGATCTTCTCAACTGTACTCACTATCCTCAGCAAAGTCTTGTGATCTGATACAGTGCAATTTCCAAACCAGGCAGTGATGCAGCTGCTCAGGATGCTCTCAATAGTTCCTCTGTAGAATGTGGTGAGGATGAGCGGTGGGAGATGGGCTTTTTTCAGCCTTTGCAGAAAGTAGAGATGTTGGTGGGCTTTCTTGGCTATGGACTGGGGTTGAGGGACCCGGTGCGGTTCTCCGTCAGGTGAACACCTAGGAATTTGGTGCTCTTGACGACCTCCATGGAGGAGCCGTCCATGTTCAGCAGAGAGTGGTCGCTCCATGCTCTCCTGAATTCAACAACCATCTCTTTTGTTTTGTCCGCATTGAGAGACAGGTTGTTGGCTCTGCACCAGTCTGTTAGCCGCTGCACCTCCTCTCAGTATGCTGACTCATCGTTCTTGCTGATGAGACCCACCAAGGTTGTGTCATCGGCGAACTTGATGATGTGATGAACAGCAGTGGACTGAGCACACAGCCCTGAGGGGCCCCCATGCTCAGTGTGGTGGTGCTGGAGATGCTGTTCCCGATCCGGACTGACTGAGGTCTCCCAGTCAGGAAGTCCAGGATCCAGTTGCAGAGGCTGGTGTTTACTCCCAGCAGGTTCAGTTTTCCAATCAGGTGCTGAGGAATGATTATGTTGAATGCTGAACTGAAGTCTATGAAAAGCATTCAAACGGGTGTATCTTTCTTGTCCAGGTGGGTGAAGGTCAGATATAGGGTGGTGGCGATGGCATCATCTGTTGAGCAGTTTGGATGAGACGCAAATTGCAGTGGGTCCAGTGAGGCAGGTTGGTAAGCAGGTTATCTTGGATTAAGTTAATAAAGGCTTTTGAGTCTGTTATTTGTGACATCATCTTTGTTAAATGCCTTTGTCTTATTTATTTATTTTTGTGCCCTTTCTTCTTCAGTCCCAGAGATTTGTTTTCCACTGCAGGCCACTCCCTCATTTACTCTTCGCTGCCTTTTTTCTAGTAAGTGAGGTAAGATTACCAACGACTGTTGCTCATTTCACAAACAGAGGTCATCTCTCCTGTGGCGCGTGTGTGTGTGTGTGTGTGTGTGTGTGTGTGCCTGCACATGTGTGTATGTATGTGGAGCTCACAGTGTAAGTTGGATTGCTTTTCTGAACACGCTACTCAACAACAGGAATACCTTCTCTAAGTAAGAAAAATTATTTTGTCTTCTCTTTTCCTTTTCTCTCAACTGACATTATTTTTTTGTAAAATTTACACAGTGCACAATATATACTCATGCATATTCTGTGCTCAGGTGACAGTGACTTCCTTAAAGGCTTTGTTAACTTATTTCATAATGAGCTATTTACTGTTTGTTATAGTAACTAGTGAATTTACCACACATTCTTCTTTTTTTTTTTTTTTTTTTTTAATGAGGAGATTTCTATATTTGATGTGTAATTGCTGGACTGACAGTTTCATCATACAACCAATTAGAATTATCACTTAATATAATCCGACAACTTAAAATTAAGTGACCCCTTTCCTTTTCATTCAGTTTCTTTGTGGCTGCATCTAGTTTGAATTCATAGCACTTTATACACCCCTTTTTACTGTAGTACTGTCTGTGAAAAATCATGATCTACATGTAGAACTGTAAAAAGCTAGGCAAAATTGTATAATTCACAATTTTTTATAATACTCATTATTTACACTTTTTTTGACCATTTTTTTTTGTATGTTACAATTTGACCACGTTATAAATAAAAAATAAATAAAATAAAATAAAAAGACAATATCACAACCCTAAACAATCATTAAACCTCTTGCTGTCACATTGTTTTAAACAAGACATGATTCCACAAATTGCAGTGTCATGTTCTTTTGATGAATAGCTTGTTAAATTATCTGGAGGTAGCAGTTGAATGCACACAAATGACTGCAGCATTTCTTGAAATATGTACAAAACTCAATATGTACAAAATTCAACAACACCTTCTATATTGCAGAGCAGCGCCTACGTCCCCGGAGTGTTGTCAGGCCATTGGGATTAATGAGCAGAAGACAGCACTTCACTGTCCTGCTTCACTCATCAAAATCCTAAGACAGTACTCATGACCTGTGCAAGATGATATTTTTGCGGTATCAGAAGAAGATTTTTCTCTCAGTCCTGGTTTTGTGCTGCGTGGCTGGGATCTACCTACTGGGCTTGAAAAGTGACCATCCGAGCAGGTATGGAGAGGCTTCACAATGCTGTGTTCTCAAACAGGCTGATAAATGAGGGCAAATGTATATGCGATACATGCAGGCCTTACTGCACTGTTCCTTATTCAGTCTATGATGGCCTGTTATCTATGATACAGTCTCCTCTGACAGTATTGGAACTGCAAGGCCAATTCTATTGTTCTTGCTATACACTGAAGACATTTTGGTTTGAGATTAAAATGAATACAAGATGAAGATGAATTAAGATGAATACAAGATGATGGATCAGAATTTCAGCTTTCATTTCGTCATATACAAAGCTAGATGGGTTAGACATGGCACTTTTTGTTTGAATGCGTCCATTTTTCCAGTACTCAAAAGTATAGGTGTTTCTTGCTGCCCAGGTATGCCCGGTTACACTGATTGTTTAAAGAATGAATAGGTCTGGATGTCTACCTTGGTTTGTGCTTTGGGTTGTGACTGTAATAATTGCATTTGTTGTTAAAAAGGATAAACACACTGCTGACACAACAAAGGACTTCGAAACGTTGAAGATTTTAGACTGGACAAGTCAATCACCAGATCTTAACCCAACTGAGTATGCATTTCACACCCTGAAGACGAGACTGAAGGGAGAACCCCCCCAAAATAAACAACAACTGAAAGAAGCTACAATACAATCCTGGAAAAGCAACAGAACACCTAAACAACACCTTTTGCTCATCTAAAAATTGTGCGGTCTGTTCCAAGTTGTTTAACACATCTATATGTAAATATCAAGAAATGAAAGCTGAAATTCTGATCCATCGTCTCATTCATCTTTTGAGCATTCGTTATGCTTTGCGTGGGCCATGAGTTGAAAAAGTCTGCGAATCATGGGTTTAAGATGATCTGAAAGATTATTGCTTGATGTCTGCTGGCTGTCTTTTTGTAGTTCTAGTGCCACAGAAAATATTAATAGATGTGAAGCACTAGGCAAGGAAACATGTATTAAAATTGCACTATTGTCAGTGGCTTTATTTTCATTTTTCAACTTTCTTTTACCTGAAAACAAATCTAATGTTAAAGTTCACGATGCCATGTCAATGCTTTGTTGGTGTGCCATCAATAGTCATATTCAAATATAATTACATGTTGTGTCTCCACCATTTGTTGTTTACAGTTCTCTGACTGCTATGGTTGTACAGAATTTTGAACTGAAACGCCAGACATAGTAAAGTTTTTTTTGTTTTGTTTTGTTTTTTTGTTACATTTAAAGATTACAGGACTACAAAGGATACATGAAAAATGACTTTGGTTTTTGTTCTGATCTGTGGTCTTTCAATCCTTCTCTCTTTAATATGGATAATAAAAAAGGACAGATAAAAAACCTACTTGTCAATGCCAATGAAACAATAGTGGGTGCTCATTCAAATGAAAACAAAACACCTCAGATCAAAACGATGCGTCAACCAGAAAATTCTTCAGTGGAATCTGTAAAACCAGACCAACCCTCAGAACAAGACTTCCTGGGCGATGAATATGCAGTCGATGAAGATATGTTGCAAACTGTAAGTATTTCAGCTTCCATATTATTTAGACTTCTGTGTGCTGGTGTTACAAGTGGGTACACATTGATATCCAAATTAAAACATTTTGGTTCTGTTACTTTGTGGACAAAACTGTATCAGGTGTTTCATTCTATACCAAACAATTCTAACATGTGGTACAGTAAGTGTGTGTTCTGTTTATAAACATACAAAAATGAGCTCATGTTTGGAGCTTTCCAGTGGTACAAAACAGTTTCAGTCTCAAGCACATGTAGTGCTGAACTGTAGCTCTAATATGGGATGTTTAAAAAGCCGATATGATTGCAATATAGTGTAGTATGACACATACTTTAATGAGCAGCTTTGCTGTATTGTTACCAGGGCCAGCTCTATGTATATGCATACTAAGAGGCTACTTAGGACCTTGGCTAATAAGTAACACATACAATGGAGCATATCAGATAAATGATTAAACCAGTATGGCCAAGCAAGGAGAATTTTTTTTTTTTTGTTGTTGATAAAATCAAACTGACTGTGTTCTTCCAGTGCTGCTGGATATTGGATGTGAGATATGATTGTGCTGAACTTGTATAGCAATTAAGAAAATTACACTAATATATTTATATCATCCTTATTAAAGCACTTCCCTGTAATTTGTGCTAAATGATCTGCAATAATTTCACTGAAAATTTTTTTGATGCACATGAATCGAAGGGGCTTTGGCTGAGTGTGCGTTGTGATGACGTTACATGATGCCTCTTGGCCCAAATCTGTGGAAGATCTGTGGTAATTTAGAAAAATTGCAAGCTCCTGTGAATATTGAAGAGTTTCCTTGGTTTTGCATTAATTTCTGTGATCACAAAATACCAGAGAGTCTGGTACTTTACAAGTGGCCTAGTAGAAGAGGCTTTCTGCTTCTGTTATAAATCATGCCACCATCATTTTAAGACCTAGAACTTATTTATGAAGTGCACTATATCTTTACCGCTGCTTAAACATGTAGTCAGCTGATGTAACTGAGTGTTTACTTTATTTTGCATGTCAGAAGTGTGCCAAGAGCATCCGGAGAAGGGTGTTGAAGACTGACTTTGCTGAGAGGTTCTTGCCAAGTGTGCCAGTCCTGCAGTGGGCAAAGCATTTCTCTGAGGCAGAATATGAGAGGTTATCCCATTACCGTGGTGCCCACGGATGGGGTAGTGTCAGTATCGATGGTGAGTTTCTCTGGTATTGCTAGGATTTGTTATTAGAGTAAGAGCAATGACTGGTTAACATGCTGGCCCATAAAGATGATGTCAGCCTTGGAGTTCCAAACTTGGGCATAGTGTTAGTGTGTTGGTGCAGGACACAGTAGAAAAAATAAAAAAACTTCCAATACCCAGCTTGCATACTGTAAGTGTGCACACCATTTTATAATTGGGAATGTAGCAGTGTTCAGAATCAACCAATCTCATTCAGACTCATGTTAAATACTAATTAGTATACACCTGCCATCAGTTAAAGTCACTGATTAACCCCAAATAAAGTACAGTTGTTGCTATAGAATTTTCCTGACATCATCTTGGTAACATCCAACTCGAAAAGTCATGGGCCACAAAGAGCTAACAAAGCAGGTATGGGATCTCATTGCTGAAAAATATCCATCAGGAGAGGGTTACAAAAAAATTTCCAAGGCATTGGATATACCATGGAACACTGTAAAGACAATAGTCAAGAAGTGGAGAAAATATGGCACGATGGTGACATTACTAACAAGAAGACTTCCCTTTTAAATTGATAAGATCAGATGACAACTGTTTAGCGAGGCTGCCAAGAGGCCTACAGCAGCATTAAATAAATTGCAGCATATGAAACAAAAAAAACCCAAAACACTCAAGCATGGTTAAAGTTTGCAAAAAAAAAAAAAAAAAATACATCCAATTTCCCAAGACCATGTGGAATAATGTGTTATGGTGTGATGAGACCAAATTTGAACTTTAATTTGTCAATAATACCAAATGATATGTTTGGTGCAAAGTTATCTCATTACTAAGAAATACAATCACCATGCATGGTGGTGGCAGCATCATGCCAGTGGGCTGCTTTTCTTCAGTTGGAACTGGGGCTTTAATCACGGCAGAGGGAATAAGGAATAACTCCATGTAACAGTCAATTTTGGCACAAAACCTTAAGGCTTCTGCTAAAACACTTAAGATGAAGAGGAATTTCACCTTTCAGCATAACAATGACCATAAGCAAACCTCCAAATCAACAAAGAACAAGTTCAAGGTTTTGGAATGACGCAGCCAGAGTCCAGACCTAAATCCAATCAAAAATCTATGGGATGACCTGAAGAGGACTGTGCACAGGAGGGGCCCAGGCGATTTGACAGAGTAAGCCCTTCCTGATGCAACTCTCCCATTTTATCAGACCCATGATCCTGAGAGTAAGAGTCTCATGGTCTACTGACTGAGCTAGCTGGGCACACCCAAAACGATTGAATGCGATAAAATCTAAAGTAAGTATTAATTTAGGCATGTGCACACTTATGCATTCAGGTTATTGTACTTTTTTTTTTTTTTTTCTTTTTTCATTTTCCCTCTAAAATAATTCTTATTGTGTTTCACTTTAATTTATAGGTTGCAATTTCAAAATAAAGGTAGAAAATGTTCTGACATGATTTATCTTGGGTTAATGTTTTTTACATCACAAAAACCTGCAGTTTTAACAGGGATGTGTAGACTTTGAATATACACTGTAAACTGCAAACAGGCATAACCTGTTTAAAATAAAACTTGTATGAACAAAAAATTGCCTAGGCCAAATTGTGTTCAGTAGAGCAAACATTTTCAAAAGAATGTCTGGCTGATTTCCAGTTTTGAATGAATCTCTGGCCATCTTAAACACTTCTGCTAACCGGCTGATGTTTGATGACTGGGAGAAGAGAAAGCCCCGATCGAAGTGTATCCGCTGTGCTGTGGTCGGAAATGGGGGAATCCTGAATGGGTCTAAGAAAGGCCTGGAGATTGACCGGAACGACTATGTGTTCAGGTGAGATGATATTCGGGCTCTCCTTTTTTTTTTTTTCTACCTACCTACCCACCCACTCCCCTCTGAAAGTATTGGAACAGCAAGTCCCACTCTTTTGTTTTTGCGATACGATGAGATCAAAAGATGAATGAGAATATCGATCCAAATTTCAGCTTCAGAAGTGTGGCTTTGTGTAATTCTTGATGCATTATGCTGAAGGATTTAATAAAAAAGACAACATTTAAGTATGTGCTCAGCCACTTAACCTCAAGATTCATCCCAAAAACTGTATAGACTGTTTGGCAGTACAGACAGTAAAGGTGCTAAAGGTTAATAAGTTTAAGTAAAAGAACAGCATGCAAAACATTAATGAATGAACAAAATGCAAACGGAAATGGTGTAACTAATTCCTCTCTCCTTCAGGACGAACGGTGCAATTATTAAAGGCTTTGAGGAGGATGTTGGCTCACGTACCTCCTTCTACACCTTCTCCACGAACACCTTTCGCAACTCTTTGAGAAGCTATAAAAGCGCAGGCTATAAAAGCGCTCCACAGAGCAAGGTACAGGACAGTCCAACTCTGAGTACTTCATAGAGGCCACATAAAAGGGCTTTTTGAATAATCCAGCTCAATACTGTCTGAATAAACAGATTGAAAACAATATGTAAACGAAAACAGAAGAACATTGTTCTGTTATAAGCTAGTAGTTGTTGAGTAGACAGCTAGATTGTAACTTGGCTAATGTTAACTGACTAATTGTTGATTGTATATTTATATGCATAAAAAGAAGATTAAATAGATGTTAGATGAGACATTAACAATATCTTCTGTAAGTTACTGGTAGGAAGTATTAGTCATGGCAGCTTTAGCATGCTATCTTTGCCAGCGTGCACAAAGTTTGCAAGTCGGTTTTATAAAGAGTGAGAACTCAATAACTAGGGTAACTAAAGCTCATAAACAAGAGAAAGAAAAACGAAATTTATTTATTTAAACTTTGTTCTTATGCCCCTTTTAATGTTTCCTTACTTCACATTTCCAGGAAACCAGGTACATTTTCCTGCCTGATCATGACCGGGACTATATTCTTATGCGAGCTGCATCCATGCACATACCAATCCTGAAAGGGAAAGACCAGAGTTCTAGGTAAATATTGCAGACTTTACAACTGTAATATGCTTATCTTAATATACCTTTCGGGTTAAATATGATTTTATATATCCTCAAAGGTATATTAAGATAAGCATATTCACACACACACACTTGTCAATAACTTCATTTCTGATCCTCTTAGGCCTCCCACATATTTTGGATCCGATGTAAGTGTAGAGAAGTTTAAAATGTACCACCCCGACTTTGTCCGTTACCTCAGAAACAGGTGAGATTAGGTGTTTAAACACAATGTTTTTGGATAATGTATAATGCAGGGTGTCCCAAAAGTCTCCATACATAGAGGACTATGTTTTCCAGCACCACATCGGTTGTGCCTTCGTCAGTGGATGTTTGGGGATGTCCACTTCTCGGTTGGTCCGCAACTCTGTCTTTTTGAATTTATTAATAAGTTTGGTGACCGTGTCCTGTGTGATGTGCTTGCCATGTTTCCTGTTAAAGTCCATCACAACCTTGTGCCAGCTTCCCGAACCAGCCATGAGAATGATTTCAACATGTTCTTCTTTTGTCAAAGACATTCTTAAAGGCTGAAAAAAATATATATGTATAATACTAAGAATAAGACATTTGGAAGACATTTTGCTAAAAAGTGTTAATTTCTCCCATGTATGGAGACTTTTGGGACGCCCTGTAGTTTAGCCAATTGTGGTCCTGTCAGACAACAATTTAATTTTCATTTGAGAAAGAATTCATAATTTTAATCGGTTTTTTATGCTTTAATGTTGTTGAACATCCATGAAATGATCAATTACCCCTGTTATCAATTACATTATAATATATATATA
>JANDJT010000102.1:24645021-24676833 GCA_024331685.1 Stegophilus panzeri | reverse complement strand
ACTTTATCATTCAGCAAGACAATGATCCAAAACACACTGTCAACTCAGCAAAGAGTTGCACCCCCCCCCCCCCACCCCCCGAAACAAACAACAATTAAAAGAGGCTGTGTTAAAAGCCTAGAAAAGCATCAGAAAAAAAGAAACAACAATTTCATGATGTCAGTGAGTCACAGGTTTGATGCAGCTATTGCAAGAAATGGATATGCAACCAAATATTATTATTATAAGTGTTATTTACTTAAATTTACTTCAAGACTTATCTGTTCCTATACTTTTTGTTCCTTTACTTGCATAAAAATTGGGTTGCCTGATACAAAATGTTCTATATTTTATGTTGTATAACACATCTAGATGTAAATAGTAAATACTAGGAAATAAAAGCTGAAATCCTAAACTGTAGTCTCATATCCATCATTTGAACTCAAACCCAAATGTCTTTGTTGTATAGCACAAAAACTGAATTGGCCTTGCCATTATAATAGTTTCGGCAGGGACTATTTCATCTAAATACACAGCGACATATGAGATGTTGTCCATGAGATATTGAAACATGGCTGGGACTCCAAACAAACATAATGGAAAACTGGTGTAACCCAAACAGAGTGGAAAAAAGTTTTTTTTCTCAGGACACTGGAATCAAGGGAATCTGCCAATAGCCCTTAGTTGAATCTAGTGTAGAATAAAAGCAGGTCATCAATGTGCAGCATTGGCTATGTTACGTTATCCAATGTATTTCTGTTTGCTCTATGTGCCATTTGTGTGTCTATGTCGGTGGTGGGATGGGTTTCTTTTGTCTCCTCCCCCTTCTCTAGGCCCCGCCTACTGCATGTGTCACGTTCTGGCTTGCTAGTGGATTTTCACGTCTTGTCCACGCCTGCTCCGGCCTTGTGCGACAGGATTGGTTGCCTGCACGTTTCCAGAAGTGTACTTAAGCCTCATCAGTCTCCATCCCAGGGTAGATCATTGCCATTGCTTTGCGTATAGAGAGAAGTGCTTTTCGCCTGTGTATGACCTTATGCCTGGTTGGACTTTGTTTATGCTCTGCGCTGTTACAATTTGTATGACACACTTGTGTATATATATGTATATATTATTTTGTTAATTAACACACTAATAGTCACCTCTGTAAATAGTGCACAGTTAAGAGTGATTTGTAGGAAGTCGGCGCCATTTGTGTTGATTCTTCTTTTCTCCTGGTTTTCGGTTAACTAGGGAGTGAGGGAAGACAGTGTATTTTTGTTTTCTTTTCTTGTAGTTTAGTTAGTTTTCTTTTGGTAAGGTTAGAGGGTATTTTTGTTTATTATTTTGGCCTGGCCGGCTTCTGAAGAGTGAAACCACTGTGTGTATAAAAGGTGCTCCGTTTGGAGAATAAAGCAAAGCAATCGCAATCTTGGTCTCACCAACCCTTTTCTTTTTTTATGTTATTGTATGTTGCGGCCCGACCTAGACCGTGTCGTAACAGCTATTTTTCAGATTTTGGCACAGCACAAAAAGGAACCAACCTGCTGGCATTGGGCATGAGACCACAGGGCTGCTACAATCACTGTGGGACCCCTTTGATTAGTCCCATGTCAAGCATAGCCTTGAGTTCATCCCATAGTACTTTTTTATGCTCAGGTAAATAACAGAGCTTGCAGCATACAAACACACTTCATCTGAGGCATCTCGGTATGGTGCTCTATGAGGTTTGTGTGACTGGGTATAGGGAAAACATGTCAGAAAATTCCTCCTGAAACTTGTGCTCTCTGGGACAGAGAGTGATGGTCTCCAAAGGGAACCATACACTTTAGGTTTACCTCTGGTCCCAGATCCCCCCACTTGGAAACCACCTCTCTCCATGATTTCAGGAGGCTGAGCTGATATATTTGAATTGTATCACCTCTATCTGTTTGTCTGACCTCATTGTCGACTTCTCCAACTCGCCATGTGACCTCAAAGGGCCCTTGCCACTTTGTGAGTATTTTAGAGCTCAACGTGGGTAGTAAAATACACACATTATATCCTAATGTGAATTCCTGTAGCCGCATTCCTCTGTAATACAGTCGGAATGGTTGGTCTTTGGTAGAGGTGGGTAGCACTACATTTACTTTGTTGCATATACGTTTACTTCATTACATATACTTGAGTAAAAATTTTTTTTTTTAAGTGCTTATTTATTTCTCTGATGTGAGGGTTTAAGATGTGTGGAGTGGGGTGTGCAATGCACAGTCATCTGACTTGTGTGGAGGAACATAGCTCACCTGGCTGTAGCTCTGACATCCTTTTATACTCTCTCCTCTGCTCTGGGAGGGTAGAGAGAGGCTTCTGTCATCAGTGGCTCCCAGCCGTGTGTGTTTCTGTCTCCCCACCTCATAGCCATGTGCTCTCACGCTGTCCAAAACAATCGAGGTGCTGAAGTGGCACTGTCCTTTCAGCACCTCGGCAGCAGTCGTGTGTGGAGTGTTATTTCCTTGTTACAGTACCTCCCCTCAGCTCCAAGCCTACTGCTGCTGGATGCTCGGCCCACATGGCATATCTGCGGGAGAAGCCATCGGTGTTCCCATGCTGGACCCCCGCCCGGTGTTGCACCTGAAATGAGAAGTCTTGCAATGAAAGGAACCCTTGAGTTACCCTGGTGTTGATGTACTTTGCTTTCGCCATACGTTGCAGTGGAGCATGGGTGGTCACCAGAGTGAAGTACCAGCCTGCCAGGTAGTAGTGGAGCTCCTCGATGGACCACTTTATCGCAAGAGCTTCCCTTTTGACAGCAGCGTACTTTCTCTCAATGGGGGTCAGCTTTTGGCTGATGTACAGGACCGGGTCTTCTTCTCCATCGACTGTTTGTGAGAGGATGGCGCCCAGCTCTGTATCTGGTGCGTCTGTGTGGACTGCAAATTTAAATTTAAGTATAGGGTTTTGTTGTACTGTGGAGAAGGTGAGTGCAACTTTCAGGGCCTGGAACACCTTCTTTGCTTGCTCTGACCACTGTACCCGGTCTGGTTGTTCTTTCCTTGTTAGATCTGAGAGGGGGGAGGCTATAGAGGAGAAGTTAGACACAAACTGTTTATAATACGCCACCAGTCCCAGAAAGGCACCTGACTGTTTCTTTGAGGTAGGATGTGGATAACCTGTGACTGCTGTCATTTTTTTGTCCTGAGGTTTTAGCAGGCACCAGCTGATGCGGTATCCGAGGTACTGTGCCTCAGTCAGCCCCAGGTGGTATTTCATTGAGTTGGCTATCAGCCTGGCTTTCTGGACCATGTGGAGGAGTGGATGACAACATCGTCCAGGTATGCTGCCACATATGGGCGGTGGGGATGTAGGACGATGTCCATGAGGTGCTGAAATGTCACTGGGCTCCATGGAGGCCAAAAGGGAGAACCCGGTACTGCCAGTGGTCACGGATGATGCTAAGCACCGTATTTGGTTTTGCCTCTGGGGCGAGTGCTTCCTGCCAATATCCTGTTGTGAGGTCCAGAGTGGGGATGAACTAGGCTCTTTCCAGTTGATCAAAGTCCAAAACCTGATTGAGCCTCCAGAAGTCATTATAACTGCTGCCGTCGGGTTTCGGCACAACCACAATGGGACTAGACCAGGGGCTGGTGATTCCTCTATGATTCCATCTTGGAGCATACAGCTGACCTCCTCCTCAATAGCCTGCCAGTGGGACTCCGGGACACGGTAGAGCCGCTGTCTCACCACCACTCCTGATCTCATGGTGGACCAGATGTGTCATCAAAGGTGTGGAGGAAAAGATATCCTCAAACTGGTTCACCAGCTCTGTCAGCTCCTGGCCTTGTGTGGGGTTGAGATCTTCTCCTCTGTGGACCAAGTTATGCTCAATGGGATTTGTGGAGAGGGTAGCAAACGCAGACACTACTGGAGCTGGGTCAACCCATTTTTTCAGTAGGTTTACGTGTTATGTTTGTGTGTCTGCGCTTACCGGGCTGTCACAGGCGGTAGTTGACTGGGCTCACCTTCTCAAGGACTGTATACAGGCCTTGCCATCATGCCAGAAATTTACAGGAGGCATTGGGGAGCAAGAGGAGCACCTGATCACCTGGCTGGAACTCCCATGGTTGCGCAGGTCAGTTATAGGCTCTTTGTTGTTCTCATTGAGTGGCCTCCATATGCTCTTTGACGATCTGTGCTACTCGGTCGAGCCACTCCTGCATGTCTTGGACAAAGTCGATAACTGAGCAGAATGGCGAGAGCTGCTCCTCCCATGCCTCCTGGGCCGCATCTAACAATCCCCAAGGGTGCCGTCCAAAGAGCAGCTCGAACAGTGTGAACCCAGTGGGTGACTGAGGGCTCTCTTGCATGGTGAAGAGGAAGTATGTTAGGAGGAGGTCCCAGTTTCTTCCTTCCTCATCCACCACCCATTTCAGCATCCGTTTTAGGGTTTGGTTAAAGTGCTCCACTAATCCATCCGTCTGCAGGTGGTAGATGAAGGTCTTCAGGTGCTTCACCAGCAACAGCCTGCACAGATCAATCAATAGTTGTGAGATGAATGGCATACCTTGGTCAGTCAAGATGTCCTTTGGGATCCCCACACAGCTGAACAGGAGCATGAGTTCCTTGGCGATGCTGTGGGAAGTGGCTTTCCGAAGTGGCACTGCCTCTGGGTATATGGTGGCGTAATCTATGATCACGAGGATATACTCATGACCCCTGGCTGACTTTGGTAGTGGCCCCACGAGGTCCATGCCACGTTCAAAGGGGCTGGTGCTGGCTTCTGGAGAGCAGTTCTCTGGTACTGGGGGCAATGCTGACAGAAGATTAGGACCTCTGCATCCATACCAGCCCACAGGAAGCAATCCTTCAGCTTCTTCAGTATGTTCTTTGCCCCAAAATACCCACCAAGTGGGTGTGTGTGAGCCAGGTGCATGAGGATCTGTGTTTAGTCTTGGGCACTACTATGAGGTCACAGGGACGGTCATGTCGCTCTGTGTGGAAGCATAGCAGTTCTCCTTGTACCAGGAAGTAGGCCACTGGCAATCTTTGTTCTGGATTTTGATTTACCTCCTTGATTGTATGCACCTGGGCCCAGCAGTGTTTTAGGCAGTTGTCCGCCTTCTGTTCCCGTCCAAAGTTCCCCTCCCTGGTGACCTGTTGAAGCACAGCAGAAACAGTATTAGTGTGTGTGTGTGCTTCTCACCTTCTGTGGCATACGTGGCATCCCCTTCTCCCTGGGCCATGCAGGCCCACCGGACCCATGTTGTAGCAGTTGGTTTCCTCTGTCGTTGTCTCACCCTGGTGGCTGTGTGGCTCGGAGCATGGGGAAAACCTGGCCAGTCCCTCCCCAGGAGTAGTGGGACTGGTAGCTTGGGGATTAGGCCTATAAAGAGAGACCATTCCCCTGATTGGCTCTGGATTTTGACCTTTGCTGTCGGTACCTCCCTAACATCCCCATGAATGCAGGAGACTGTCAGTGTACCTGTTTTTTTTACCTCTTGGGGCAGGGCGGTGGGTCGGGCCAGGGTCACTGTGCTTCCTGAATCCAGAAGGGTGGTGACTGGGCGTCTGTTTATTTTAACTGTTATGGCAGGTGTTTTGGGTGGGTTTGTGGCATGCAGTGTGCAGCCAAGCAGCCAGGGGTTGTTAGCCCTCCTGGGGGGGTTTGGGTAAGGCTCGGTGGTCATGATCTCGTCCCAGGGTGTTCCATAGGCGGGGCAGCTTTTTTATTCCCTCCCTCCCCATAGGGGTTTTTTCCAGGATGGCAATGTGGAGAGCTTTGTTGGGGAGCTGTTTTGGTGTATTGCCGGCTTTCCCTGCCGAGGTTCAAGGTGGTCAAGTCAAATTCTAGGGCCTCTGTCATCTCTCGGGGGGTCTCGGAGGCCCCCATACCCACAGCTTTCCACTCCTCAGACGGCAATGCTCTTAAGAACCGGTCCATGGCTACCCTCTTGACCACCTTTGTGGCAGTACGTTGGTCAGGCTGCAGTCATCTTTTAGTGGTCCGCAGCAGGTTATCTATCTGTGACCGAGGGCTGGCTTCAGTCCAATAGGTCCATTGATGGAACTCCGTTGCCGCATTGGTGGGGGACAGATCACATCGGACCAGGACTTCCTCTTTCAGCAGGTTGTAGTCTTCGGCTTTGGCTGGGGTGAGTGCATAGTATGCTGCTTGAGCCTCTCCCGAGAGTAGCAGAGCGAGGATGTGAGTCCAGATCTCTTCAGTCCATCTTTCTCAGCGAGCGACGTGCTTGAAAGCCAGGAGATAAGTCTCAACATCGCCCTCTGGCTTTAGTCTGGGGAGGAGGTACTGGGCTTCTCGGCAGGGGTTGGGGAGGGGGACGGAGGCGGCTGTGAGCTGGCGAAAGCACAGGAGTTCTTTGGTGGCCACTTTTAGGCTCTGGGCCAGGTCCTTGGTCACCGCCTGCTGTTGGAGATTGGTCTCCAGGAGGTGCTGCAGCATAGGGTCTATGGTCCTGCTTGGTTCTGGTTCTGGTTCTGCTCAGGCCTGCATTCTCTACCACTGTGGCTTTTTAAAGCTGGTGCAGGCTGAACACAGACACAGGAAGGCAAGAGTGAGGCAAAAAAGTGCTTATTTATTTCTCTGATGTGAGGGTTTAAGGTGTATGGAGTGAGGTGTGCAGTGCTCTGGGACGTCAGCAGATCACGCTGGTCTCTGGGGTCGGAGCATGGGACGTCAGCTGCTGGAGAGGAGAGGCGAGACCCAGGGGAGCCCAGTGGAAGACCAGCTGTCAGCCCACTGTTACAATCACACATAATGAGCGGTATAATCAAAACCTCTCATGTTTTTTAGTGGCTCAGCCCTGGAGAGTGGGAAGAAGCGAGCAGAGGCAGCACACACGCACATGCACACACACAAACATGCTAACACAAACATACTAACACACAAACAAACTAAACACTCTGTCTCTACAGACACACTTACTCATATGTTCTGTTACATAATCTGTTCTTTTGTTCTCTGTTGTCTTGTGTAACCCTAACCCTAAGTTTGTGTGGTTAACGTGTTGTGAAAAGACAGTAAACTGTTTTTTTTTGGGGTGTGTGTGACATTTTGTGTTGAAAATGACAGGTTCTGTGTTATTGTACCAATCACAGGACTGGGATATGCTGCTTCATCTTGAACCCAGGTTTTATATCATATAAACAGAACAGACAGTCTTTCAAGGAGAGGTGTGACTTACAGTTCTTTGTGTAGTCTGAGATTCAGGATTTTCACTTCATTTCAGTTCCAAAGTAACTAGAAACTTGCTACTTGAGTAGTTTTCTCATTGGATGCTTTATTGGTCTTTATTATTATTCTTACTAAAGTAATTATCAACATTATTACTTTTACTGTTGCTTGAGTAATTATTTTCATATGTAGTTTTACTTCTACTTTAGTAAAATGTTTGGCTACTCGACCCACCTCTGCTCTTTGGCCTGGTGCAAATTGTTTCGGATCTGACCTTCCCCAATTGTGTGTCTCCCAATGCAATGCGTGGAATCAGATTTTGGTGGATTGAGCTCTGTTTACCACCCGAGTCCACTAAGGAATAATATGTACTCCCTTTGATACTCAGTGGTATTTGGTATGTTCCTGCCCAATCACAGGAGGCCTGAGGAGTGTCAGGGATCTGGACCGCAGTTCCAAATGCTTGGCTTCTCAACAGCACCAGAAAACCTGCCTGGGCTTTGCCCCAATCCTGGTGGGCATGAGATGCTCCAAATCCTGGTGGGCATCTCCTTGTGTGGAGAGGGAGGGAGCAGGGGGGGACATTAAAGAGAAAGGAGAGGGATGGGAGGAAAAGTGGCGTGAATACCAGGTCTGGGGTAACTCTAACCCTAGAGTTTTTAGATTCAGGCCAGAGGCGGTAGCTGGAGTGTTAATCATCCGGGGCTGAGCCCAGATTCTTCTCCATGCATTTTTTCCATCTCAGCTAGTAGCCCAAGTTTTGTTTTATGGAAGCTGAGGTAATTTACATGTAAATGTAGGAGATGATCAGAAAAAAGTTGGATTTATCAATAAACTTGCCTCAGGTGTAATCACTGTTTGTAGGAGTACCAGAATGATAAAATATAAAACTTTTCTAACTACACTGGTTTGGTGTCGCTAGCCAAGTGGAGGCACAACTAAGCTATCATTGTATGGGTTGAGCTGCTATAGTGTCATGCAAAGTACATTATTTTTCCTGATGCTCTGCTCATATCATGTTCACGTAAACTGGAACTCATATAGATATTTACACACTTTGTTTTCCTGCTCAGCATAAGAGGATGCTAGTGATTCAGTTTCAATCTCTTTACTGGATTCAAAAAACAGTGCATATCCATTTTCCTTCATATTGACTGTGTGAGCTAGCATTTGGCAGAATTGAGAAATGTCAGCCAATAAGACACAAATATTTCCACATATTTTCCTGTAAACCCTGTCCTAAGTTCGCAGAAGATATAAAATTACATTATATATTTAATTAAATTAAATTAAATCTTCTTTTACTTATGTTCAGTTATGTAGTGACAAACCGCTCCAAGTGGAGAATTATTCAGGGCTAAAGAAAAGGCCAGGTTATGCCCCTGGTTCAGGCCAACCCATTGCAGTACTGCCTTCTTCATACTCTGGTACTCCAGCTGCATATGTTGCAGCAGATGCTGGGCAGAGAGCTGGGCTTCCCTCACCAACAAGGGGAGGAGGCATGTGGATCACTCATCCTTAGGCTATCCCTGCAGCTGCTGCTTGCTCTATGAGTTCCACAATGGTCTCTGGATCATCCGTGGAAGATGGATGAAGTCATGGCGATAGCTGGAGGAGCTGCAGCTGGAGAAGCAGTTGGTTGCAGCAGCATCTGGAACACCCATCAGTCCTTGGCTTGCTTGTTAGCAATGACTTCAAAATACTGCTGCTGTTAATGGCACAGGCTGAGAAGGGTATAGTGTTGTGTCTGGTGGAGGCTGGTGATGGATTTACTTATCTCACTGATCAGGGAGGTTTCCATGGAGGCATATGGCACCTTCTTCCCTGGGTTTTGGCACCACTGTAGAACCCAGTGTGTGTGTGTGTGTGTGTGTGTGTGTGTGTCAAGGAGGATTCAGGAGACATGAGTTTTGTGCTTCTTTTATTTTAATTTCCTCACTTCTTCCACAAACACTTTTCAGCACATGTTTCTGTCACTTAATAATGAGGTTCAAGGCAGGTGTTTTGTGTGTTGTGTTGGCCCCATCAGCTCTGTCTCTCTCTGGCTCACAGTCTCTACTAGAAAGAAAACAAAATAAGCTGCCAGTAATAACACACAGGTTAATCATGCAGTACCTGCCGGTTCAACCATTTTCCACTCTCCTCTCTCTCTACAGCCAATGCTCAACTATGGCCCCTCTGCCACACTTTTACCATATAAATGATATTGTATCAGAAAAGGCATATTAATATATACCTGTGATCATTTGAATTACAGCCAGCACTACTTTCAGGGCCATTGTTATAAAAATTAATTATTAACTTCTGATCAATCAGAATCAAGAATCCAACAGGGCTGTGATATAAGGGTTTTTCTAAATACACTTGCATTAATAAACCCACTGAAATAACTTTTGATTGTAAGAATTTATTTATTTTTAAATCAGGCTGAAATAACACAATCTGTTCCCACACTTACTAATCTAAATATTGGCAAAAGTGGCTACATTTTATGAGAAATACATAGGATGCAGTTAATAGGGCAAAATGGTTAGTACTGTTCCCAAAGCTAAAGATTGTTGATTTTTCTTGTGAAGATTGAGTGGGGATTATGTGTTGACAAACAGACTCTTGTTATGCCTTTTAAGTTTTTAGTCTGCAAACAGGCCACAAATCAGAGATTATTATTGCTTGTCCACCAAGTACTCTGGCTGAAACAGAGATGTCCTTGTACTAGAAAAAGCTTGTATGAGATAGAGCTGAATACCCTAAATCCTTTAAGCAAATGAGAGAGAGAGAGAGAGTGAGAGAGAGATCATCTTTCTCACAATCTTCTTCCCGCCTTTGGCGGTATATTTGGTGTCCTTGAGTGCCATTAGCATGTCAGCTAGATAACAAGCACTGGCTCTGCCAGTTTTAAAACTGCCGATAATACTAAACAGCAAACTGTACCAACTTCAGCTAATTATGGATTTGCCAAACCTTGTGTGGCATGCATATAATTATCTAATGGGCATCCAAAAAGCATGCTAAATTCTCTAAACCAGGAGCGCTTTCCTGACACTATCCCTGCCCCTCTTATACATCAATATTTATTTATGTGCTCCCTTTCAACGGGAACTCAACGTTGAGTGAGACTTCAGACTGGTATGTGAAGTATGTGTAAAATCAGGCCTATTTAAAGGCCTGTTGTGGTGACGTGCCAGGTGACGTGGCATTTTGAGTGTTGCGTGAGTATAAAGCAGTACCTGTAAACCACATCATCAGAGTTTTTTTGTGTGTTACTGTTTGTCTTGGTTGTGTCTTGTTTCATCTTTGTTTTTTGTTTTTTCCTTTTTTGTAATTGAAAACCAATAAAATTAGCAAAAAAAAACCATGCCATTAGCCTTATTATCTTTAGCGAAAGACCACATGTCAGCTGTTTGTGTGAACGCTCCTAAAAACTCTGCAATTCCTCTCTATTTTTCCACAAAAAATAAATCCATTTACTTTTCTGTCCCTTTTAAAAAAAAAAGTATGCGCCAGAGAGAGTTCAAGAAGTGTATTAATCCTTGCTCCCATTTTATTACTGGAGGGGACAGGGACACTTTATGTGTGAAGTGTATGGAAGTGGACCGCGCTATGGTGTGGTTCCGTTTCTGGCTCTCTTGCTTCTCAGCTGAATCAAGATGGGTTTCAGAACCTGAGGACTCTGGGCTGACCGCAGCCAGACCTCTCAGATCCTGGGGGTACCACATGGGATCTGGAGGGGGAATCGGAGATGAGCGCTGCTCTATCTCTTGCTCCTTCCTCCGGATCCGACGCTTTGCTTCCGGGTTTTGGAGCTCGCATCAACCCACCCTCTCTGACTCCAAGGAGCCAGAGGGGGGAGCCCATGCACCATTTTTATGGAAGTGGAGCATGTTGCAGCAGCCCTAGACTCTTAGGAGTCAGAGGGGGAGTCAGTGAGAAGGAGATCGCTCCCTCACACCGCAGAAAACTCCCTTTTTTTCCCAGAAGTGCACCATGAAGTGTCACACTTCTGAGGAAAGCCGTGTTTATAACCCTGCAATGTGGGATTATTTGGCCATTGGTGGGATAAACAGTACAGCTATTTTGCTATGCCAAAAGTGGAGGAGGCGGTTGTGAGCCACCTCTCTCCAACAACAGCAGCAAAATCAAGGGGGCCAGCTTTACCATCCAAGCCGTGTAAGACCACCTCGGCATTTGTTGGCGAAGCCTATGCAGCACCAGGTCTTGCTTGTGGGCCTCAGCATACAATGGCAGTGTGGCAGACCTGCTGAACTGTGAGGGAGGCACAGAAGGAGAGTGTGGCGGCTCGCTTCCCCCTACAGAAAGCCAGGGGGACTGGGCAGCCACAGTCACAGCCTGCTAGTAGGCCTGCTTTAAAATGATAATCAGTGCCGAAAAGGCAAAAAGAAGCGGTCCTGAGGGGCCGTGGAGGGAGGTATCAGGGTACGAAAGGTTGTTAGGGCAGGTATCCCCCAGTATTATTGTAGGGTCTCCCCTAGCCATTGTTGTCCCAAGTTTTCAGTTTCTCTGGTCAGTGAGCTGTCACAGGGCAAGGAAAGTCTGATGCTTTCCCTCCAACAAAATGTGGAAAGTTAATGTCACTAAAGACCATCTGGAAGCGTGGAAGCTACTGCCAAATGTATCTCCATGGTTTTTGTCCTCCATAGAAAATTATACCAGGTCCAGTTCATAGCTCGACCCCTCCCTTTTTAAGAGGCGTGCTCAATACAGTAGTCAGCACAATGCAGAGCCCAACATTAGCTCAGGAAGTAGATCTCTCTTGGACAAAGGGGCCATAGAACATGCACCTCTTCTCTGAGTGAGGGAGGTTTTACAGCCGTTATTTCCTGGTCCACAGAAAACACAGGTTATGTGGCCAGTTTTACAACTGCATCATCTGAACCGTACTCCAGACATACAAGTTCATGATGTTGATGCTCAAACGTATCGTTCTACAGACTCACTTTGAGGATTGGTTTGTGATGTTAGATCTAATAAAGATGCGTATTCCTTTGCCCAGTCACAGGAAGTTCCTGAGGTTCGCGTTTGGAGGCAGTGTGTATCAATATTGGTTCTTCTTTTTGGTCCAGCTTTATCCCCTCGCACCTTCACAAAGTGCATGGATGCCGCACTGGCTCCTTTGCAACTCCAGGTCATCCATCTGGGTTTCATTGTTTAGACATTTGTACAAAAGCACTCCCCACTCTCTTCCTTCAACAGAGGTGTGCTGATCTGCAACTCCCAAGCTGAAATAGAGTATAGAGGCCTTGGGCAGAAATAATTGTTGCTTACCAGAATTTATTATGACAAGAGCCCCTAGACCACTAGCCATAAAGCAACCCCAAATTATTACCATACTTTACAGTAGGAATCATGGGAAAAAGAAACCACCTTCAATTCTATGGGTTTTTTTTTTTTTTTTTTAATCAGGGCCTAAATAACAATTTCAAGATGTTGCCATTCTTTCCAAAAATGTAAACAAACTTTCAGAAACCAGGTGGGGAAATAATAAGTACACTCAGTAACATGTAGAGTAACAAGAACCACTTTTGATCTGAAGCTAGGACTGCCAGATATTAGATCATTAAAGCACTTAAAACTATTACAGATCATGGGTTTAATGTACTGTGATAAACAGAAACATGGATTAAATCAAATGAGTATGTAGCATTAAATGAAGCTAGTCCTCCCAGATATAGTTACACATACAGCAGCCTCATCTAAGTAGCAGAGGAGGAAGCATCACAGTTATTTATAATGATATTCTACACACAAAAAAATCACACAGAAATCTGGACATGAATTAGACACATTTGACCTAACATAACATTTGTAGACACAAAAAATAAGTCCATCCAGTCTATTCCACTAATTATTATTTGTAGCCCCCAGGGCCGTATTCTGAATTTCTTCATGAATTTGCAGATTTAATCTCAAACCTGGTTGTTTGCAAAGCATTCATTGTTGGAGACTTTAATGTTCATTACTGTCTACAACAGTGGTTCTCAAACTGGGGGCCGCCAGATGGCACCAGGGGGGCCGCATAGAAATTCTAGAACATTAAAAAAAAAATTATTATTTAACCTATATGTAAGTCGGGATTGTCAACCATTGAACTATGATGTACATAAAAATGAGAAATATTAATCAGTTAAATCAATTATACATAGCACACTAAACACACACCAAACAGAGACATCTGTTGATATACTAGTGTACAGTACTTTTAGCCACACACTGATAAAACCTAGCGTGAAAAACTCAATTGCAAAAAATTGACGATTCTTGGGGGCCACAAAGGGATGCACTCTACACAAGTGGGGCTTCACGCTGAAAAAGTTTGAGAACCACTGGTCTATAAGACCCCCTGAGAGCAGCTTTTGTGTCCATTGTAGATTCAGTAAGAGTGCAAGGTAAGACAACTCAGCTTTGTTTACAACCCATTTTGTTTATGTTTTATATAGTAATGAGTGTATTTCCTGTCAGGATAATAATTTTTTAATTAAATTCTTGGATGACACAGCAATATTGAATTTATTGAACAGGAACACTACACCTTCGCAGTACTTTTCAGAAGTTGCCAGATTTGTAGGATGATGTGATGATAATTCCTTGATTTTAAATGAAACGAAGACTGTGGAAATGATCTTTGACCACAGATCTGTGGGCGATCATAGCCCTGTAATAATACATAGTAAAATTATTGAACAGGTTTCATCGTCTAAATACTTGGGTGTTTATATAGATAATTTGTTATGTTGGTCTTCTCACATCAACAGTCTATGTTCTAGATTGCAGCAGAGGCTATATTTTTTGTGAAGGTTAAAAGTATTTGGGGTAAATGAAAAGATTTTGTTTCTGTTTTATCAGTCTGTTTTTGAGAGTTTCATAAGATATGGTATTACAGCATGGTATGGATACCTGACTGTCCAGTCAGAATCAAAAATGCATGACTTGTACATACTGCTCAAAAAATCGTAGGGTTGGAAGAGAAACAACATATACAAGAGCTGTATAAGGCATCTATTTTAAGACAAGCTAAGAAAATTGTTGCTGATGACACAAATTTTACAATTTTAAGATGTTACCCTCAGGGAGACGACTGATGATTTTGATGTGCAAATCAAATTGCTACAAAAATTCTTTTTTTATACTGTAATATATTTTTGTATTGTTGGTTATAAGTAATTTATTTGTATGTTATGTACTGTGTTATGCAAGTCTAATGTTGTGTACTGGCCATATCATGGTTGTCCAAGATGAATTTCCCAGAAATGGGACAATAAAGTATATTCTAATTCTAATTCTAACTCGAAAATTAGAATGTAAATGGCCTCAAACTAAATTCGTAGTATTTCAAACAAAATGGAAGGAGAGCCTCCTGAGCTGTAGAAAATCTCTTAGTGCTACTACATTAACATATCCCTCCATCCTAATAGAAGATAACAAAAATAATGCTAGATTCTTATTTAATATTGTCGCAAAGGTAACTAGGTATAAGACTATCACAGATACATGCACACCATCAGTATGTAGTAGCAATGACTTTATTAATTTTGCAATGACAAAAATGAAAATATCAGCCAAAAAATACAGACTCTTAATTTAAAGCCAGATCATTTGATAAGTAACCATAAAATATAACCATATCAGATCAGTGATTGGAATGTTTTACTCCCCTTGAAGTGACTGAAATAATTTCACTGTCCTCATCAAAATCTTCAACTTGTGTACTAGATCCCTTACCAACATGTTTCTTCAAATAGATACTACCAGAAGCAATTGCACCTCTTCTAAAATGAATCTATTCTTCCCTTAGCACTTGCTATGTACCTAAATGCTTTAAACAAGCAGTTATCAACTCGACCTCGACTCCTATCAGCTGTCCAAATGTAGGCCAAATCAAACCTCCCCTTTATCTCCATGATTCTAGAAAAGGTTGTAGCACAGCCATTATGCTCATTCCTACATAGGAATAACATTTATGAAATTAAAGTGGAAAATGACCTACTACTAGCCTCTGATCAGGGTTGTGTCTCCTTGCTTGTGTTGTTTGACCTTAGTGTAGCTTTTGACACCACTGATCATAGTCTTCTTCTTGATACACTAGAAAATGTTGGAATTAAGGGCATGGCCCTCTCCTGGCTCAGGTCTTATTTGACTGATCATTATCAGTTTGCAGGGTTGGGAGGGTTAATTTAAAAATGTATTCCGTTAATGTAATTTGATTCTATTTCACTATTCCAGACCATGAACGTGCATGGTGGCTTAGTGGTTAGCATGTTTGCCTCACACCAGCAGGGTTGGGGGTTTGATTCCCACTGTGGCACTGTGTGTGTGGAGTTTGCATGTTCTTCCTGTATGAATGGGTGTGTGAATGTGTATGTGAGTGTGCCCTGTGATGAATTGGTACCCCATCCAGGGTGTACCCCACCTTGTGCCCCATGCTTCCTGGGATAGGCTCCAGGTTCACCATGACCCAGTAGGATAAGGGGTATAGAAAATGGATGGATGTTCCAGACTGCCAGAGACGGTCAATACATGGTGGAAGGAGTTGCGTCTTGCACATTGCATTGAGAATCTCATATGATTCAGTCACACGTGACTTTGACCAATGGTGTGTCAGAAGCTATGTAAGTTTCCGCCTACGTCACGGTCTGTCTCTTTATCATTCTCATGGAGAGATCTTGCTCAAGCATGCACAGTTTTTGGGTTGGCATTTGCTCCCCGCTATAGCTGTGTCTCAAGACAACAACAAACATATTGGATTTTCTATTTATCATTGGATTATATTGGATTCATTGGATTACTCATCAGACCCACTGGTTATCCAGGGTTTTCATTAAACACTGTTTCCTGCCAGTGGAATTGAGGTGAGTGTCTATATTAGAACTCATTTTTTAGCCAGGGCTCTAGTTAGACCGTGTGGCTTTTCTTAAGGGAGCTATGTATCTTAAGCCATGAGCACAGATGGTGTATACCCTGTGGGATTTGTGACAGTTTGTGTTCAGCACCCTATGAGCCAACTGAGCAAGCAGATATTAGGAGTTTTTCTATGAAGACTGTTTTCCGTTTTGCCATAACATCAACCAGGAGGGTCAACAAGTTACATGCTCTCTCAGTGAGTCCACAATGTCTCAGGTGGGGACCAGAGGATGATCAGGTTACACTTTGGCTGAACCCGGCTTTCCAGCCCAAGGTATAGCCATCTCAGATCACAAATCAGCCAATTCAGTTGGTGGTGTTTCGACAGGAGGATGAGGCCTTCCAGGCAGGCCGATGTCCAGTTCGTGCATTAAGGCAATACCTGCTAATGACCACCTCATGGTGTACCATAAATAAACTATTCATCTGTTTTGGGCCCGGCAGAAGAGGTGCACACTTATTGAAGCAAAGGCTCGCTCACTAGGTAGTAGACAATATTGTCAAGGCAAATTACTTGACAGGCCATGCAGCTGTGAAATCTATCAGGTGTCATTCAACTCAGGCAGTGGCCACTTCTTGGGCAGCATTGCATGGTGTGCCCCTCTCTGAGATATGTGCGATGGACACATGGGCATCACCTTGCACTTTCACAAGGTTTTACAGGCTTAATGTGGAACCTATTCCTTTGGTTAGCTCTGCTATATTACTAGACAATGCTTAGGTTGTGTTCCTCGTGACTTGGCTGTATTCGTCTTCCACCATGTACTGACCATCTCTGGTGCAAGTAAAATCGACCCCTGGTTACTGGCAGAACCATGGTTCTATGAACGGTGGAAGACCGCCAGTCACTCGGATTGCGAGAATGACTAGGAGACAGACCGTGACATAGGCAGAAACATTTTAAGAAGTTTCAAAACTTCTGAATCCTCCAGTAAGCACCATTGGGGCCATTATCTGCAGGTGGAAGCAACATCACTCCGTTATCAACCGGCCACACACAGAAGTTCCTCGCAAAATTTCTGACCAGGGAGTCAGAAGAATAGTCAGAAGAGTAGCCCAAGAGCCAAGGACCACTCAGAAAGAGCTCCAGAAACACTTGGAGGCAGCAGGAGCCATCATCACAGAGAAAACAATAGGCAATGCACTCCATTGCTCATGCTCACCCCGCAATACTACATTACTAAAGAAAAGGCATGATGAAGCTTGTTTAAAGTTTGCTACAAATCATTTGGACAAGCCTATGAAATACTGGGAGAGTGTTGTATGGTCAGATGAGAGCAAAATGTAACTTTTTGGCTGTCATACTACACACCATGTTTGAAGAAGAAATGGCACTGCACATCATCCTTAAAACACTATACCAACAGTGAAGCTTGGAGGTGGAATCATCATCGTGTGGGGCTGTTTTTCCATCGCATGGTACTGGCAAACTTCATACAATTGAAGGAACCATGAATGGAGCCCTTTACTGGAAGATTCTTGAGAAGAATCTGCTGTCATCCAACAGAATGATGAAGATGATATGTGGGTGGACCTTCCAGCAGGACAACGATCCAAAACATACAGCAAAGGAAAGTCTCAATTGGTTTCAGAGAAAAAAAATCAAGGCGTTAGAATGGCCCAGTCAATCACCTGACTCGACTCCAGTTGAACAAGATTTAAAGAAAATATGTTTAGAAGAATGGGCCAAAATCCCACCTGAATACTGCAGCCATTAATTTCTTCATACAGGAAACATCTTGACGCTGTCATTACAAACAAAGGCTTCTCCACTAAGTATTAAATAAATTTCAGTTAGTGTGTTCAATACCTTTATCCCGTGTCATTCCTCTATATTACACATAACTTCATTTATGGACTTTGATGTTGTGAATTCTTTATATTTCGGGATTTCTTGAGTTAACACTGATGTCTTTTGAAAATTTCATGGGAATAACCTCATTGGAAATATATTTACTGAAAAAATGTTGACGTATTCAATACTTATTTTTTCCCCCACTGTGTGTGTGTGTATGTATATTCACACACAGTATATTTAAGATCAATGTTCTGTCCTTGTTCATAATTCATGCTGTTTTTATGCAGGTGCATGAGTGACTGAGGATGAATGGCCTTCCTTTCATCCAAGCAGACATTCTCTAAACCAAAGATTGACCTGGCAGGTCATTAGGTCCAATAAGTGATCTGGGTTGAAATACTATTGTGTTGTTATGAAGCTGTATAGTCTCAGGGTCCAGTAAATACTCTCCTCATGATGAACATGCTGAAAGGCAAACCAGCATCCCTGAGGACATGCTACAAAAGGCTATCAATATTTCATCAAACTACTGCTGTTTTCAGTGGACCAAGCTCACATTTAAAACAAACATAAGGCATTCTGTGTCTGGCCCTAAAGCATGGCAGGAACCCTTATTCTCTGAAAATGTTCCCAAATTGTAGAATCTAACAGAAAACAGTCATTGAAATGTCTCAATTTTAAAAACCAATTTTAGAGTCTTGACGTAGGATGGGTATTTGACATTACACAGTTCCATGGAAACATTAATACTTAAGTTTCATAAATGTGGGCTCATCACCTCAGTTTGTTGTATGTCACATGTCTTGCCACTAAAATATTTAGTCCTAATAAATCTGTGAATTCAATTAATACTCAGCACCAGAAGTAAATGTGTATGCATTGTGTGTGTGCGCAGCTACATTCAAGTGAGTTTTTTAAAGTACATGTCGCATTTGTTTTTCACCTTGTGGTTGCTTTGGACAGTGAAGAAACAGTCTTTCACATTTCTGTGTGTTTTAACAACCTTATTATGCAACAAAACCCCTGTGTAAGTCCACAATATGTAATAGGTCCATCTTCTGAAACATAAGGTGAATTCAGATATATTGGGACAGGTTTTTGATTTCTACATTGTCTAAGCTTTCTGGCATCAATAAAACAAATCTCTCAACATATGATACATTTCTGAAATCTTCAGGATGTATACTATGTGCAAGTGAAGGAAAATACAGATGTTATAATCATACTCTAATGAAGCATGATTTACTATTTTTTCAAGACAGATGGTAGTTTGGTAATTTGGGACAGCATGATAATGTTCAGGCTTTTACTTTCATCTTTCAATTAACATATTTAAAATATTATTTATTTGTTGCATACTTATTCATTGTATCAACTAAACAAATTATTCTCCAAATTCATCAGCACCATTTTCTAATATTGTATGAAGACAGCAGACTAAGTGAAATTGACTACATGTTAAGATGTCCTAAGGAACGTTCTATAAATCATTTCTGACAGCAATAACAACAATAACTCAGTTTAGCAAATCTTTGGTATTTTTCAAATTCATAACCAATTTTTCTAAACATTAGTATGAGCAGAATGTGTGCAAATATTTTAAAATGTTACTAGGATTCACATTCGAACATGCCACATTTAAATGAAGAGTGTACATGCTATTTTAGTCTTTTTCCACTATCTTTGCATGCTAAACTAGTACAGATGTGGCCTTTAAGAATGTGTGTTTTTTCACGCGGTTTGACACGATTCGTCACGTGTGATCACAAGGTACCCTGCAGGCATGCTTCTTAGACTTTAAATTCATTTGTTGTGCTTCACACAATAAACACCAGGTAGCGTATGGAACAATATACTGTAGCTGAATGGTTTACATAAAAATATTATGTTTCACATCAAAACTTGTGATAAACCTAATTTAAACAAGTTTCTAATTACAAGATTTAATTATATTATGTGAGCATGATCAAGTCATGTAGTACAATAACTATAGTATTTAAATTAAAATGACTGCAGCATGTGTGCTAGATAGTGCAGTGGTAATATGAAGGGTGTATTATGCCGGTGACCAGCGTTCGAACCCCAGCTCTGTTGAGTGTTCTTTAAAAGGGCTTTTTTTTTTCACTGTAGAAAGTTCTTCAAAGTAACGTTCAATGAATTCCACCTTGTCCTTTCTTGCCAATGGAAACCTTTGTTCTTTTCTTAGATAAAAAGTTTTATTATTTTAAAAAACTGCTTTAAACTGAACATAGAAGTCCACACACTGAAAAAAGCCAAGTGAATTTACTTAATTCAAATTTGTACATTGGTTCCATGTGACTGAATTGAGGTACATTAACATAATTTGTTTTCGTACATCACACATGATTTGATCATATATTTTCAATGCCCTGAATAAAATTAAACTTCACCTGAGGATTGAACCCCACTTGCTGGTGTTCTGCAACAGCACATTACCACTGCGTTATTCTACCACACACAGTTTACCCATGTTAATTTAAATACTATAGTACCTGTACTGTGTGAATCGATCAAAATTAAATCAAATATTTCTGGGCTGGTCTGTGCTTTGGGCTGTGTGTAGAGAGATGGTCATCTCTCTGAGCTGTACCAGTTCTCCTTCCAGCATTGTAAATCTTTCTCTCATGTCACTGCAGTAACAGTATGGATGGGGGGTCTTTGGTTTGTTCAGTGCTCTTTGCTCATCTGAGGGGGAGGTGGAAGCAAGTAGTCTGACTCCTCTCGAGTTGGTCATTGGTAATGGGCTCCTGCTGTGCTCTTTCCTTGATCTTGAGGAAGTTTTGTTCAAAGAGCCCATGGATGCTTTTTACTACAACTATCCTTGTTGTTTTGTATATGTTGATGCTTAGTTGTTGTGTCTTACTCATTTTTATTTTTAGCTGGAAACCACCACATATGCCTTTTCTTTCAGTAGAAGGATAGTTTGAAATTATGGCCCTGTGCCATGCATGGGGTTTATTCATGTAAAAAAAAATCAGGTTGCTAGTGCTGCCATCCTTATGGAGGTCTGCAAATAGAGTCTGGATTTTCTGTCAGTTTCTTGTTTTTGTAAACTTTCTGTGCTGTTTCATTTGAAGTATCATTTGGGTAGTTCAGTGGAATGGTTATGGGCCATTTGTACCTGTGCTTGGGTGTCGATAATTCCTGATATTTTTTTGGCCAAGATGCTTTCACCTTTCACCTTCCTTTTCACACCTCCAACATATAGGCCGGCTAGTCATGTAGCGCTGAACCCTCATAGAGCAACTGTTCAGTGGGGATAAAGACGTGGTGATGGAAAGTAGTAATATAGATATCAGCAGGAATGACCTGCTTGAGCTGAGTGAATGAAAACCAGTAAACTAAAGCACTTTACTAGTGGGTTAATTAACTCACCCAAACGCATCCTATAAGAGATTAATCAGATTCATACACAACATAAACACAATAGTACAACCTGCATCTGTACAAAATGATACGAATAACAACTATACGCAGAGGTGGGTAGAGTAGCCAAAAAATTTACTCAAGTACAAGTAAAACTCATTTGTAAGTCGCTTTGGATAAAAGGGTCTGCTAAATGAATAAATGTAAATGTAAATGTAAAATTACTTATAAAATAATTACTCAAGTAACAGTAGAATTAATAATGTTAATAATTACTTGAGTAAGAGTAATAAACTATACGATGAGAAGACGACTCAAGTAGTAAGTTAATAGTTACTTTAGATCTGATTAAAATCAAGGGAATATCCTCAATTTCAGATTACATGGTGAACTGTGTGTGTGTGTCCTGACTCCGTCAACACGCTCGCTTCTTCCCCCTCTCCAGGACTGAGCCACTAAAATTGTGAGCAGTTTTTGTGTCCGCATTCAGACCACTGCAGCATATCGTGAGGCTCACAATCTCACTATATGTGATTTAAACAAATTATTGTAACTACATATATTCATTAATATTTAACAGTAACGGAGGAACGGCACTGAAAAGTAAAATACATTTCTGTGATTAAAAATGAGCTTGAGTAAGAGTATAAGTATGGCCAGTTAACTATTAAAAGTATTTTTTTCCAAAAAGTTACTCAAGTAAATGTGAGTAAATGTAGCACGTTACTACCCACCTCTGAGTATTCATGATAGTCAGGATGTGTAAATTACGCTGTGAATATGCTCTTTCTGTAACAACACATTTGATAACTGTTGCCACATATTTAAATTAATACATAAAATGTTTGAATATATGGTATAATTTTGATCGATTCACACTATAACTATAGTATTAAAATTAACTTGTGTAAACTGTGTGTGGTAGATAGTGCAGTGGTAATGTGGCTTTTGCAGAACACCAGCAACTGGGGTTCAATCCTCAGCTCAGGTGAAGTTGAATTTTATTCAGGGCATTGAAAATATATGATCAAATCATGTTTGATGTATGAAAACAAATTATGTTAATGTAGCTCAATTCAATCACGTGGAACTGATGTAAAATTTGAATTAAGTAAATTCAATAAGCTTTTTTTCAGTGTGTGGCCTTCTAAGTTCATTTTAAATGGTCTTTTAAATAGTAAAACTTTTAATCTAAGAAAAGAACAAACATTTCCATTGGCAAGAAAGGAGAAGATGGAATTTATTGAACGTTACTTTGAGGAACCTTCTAATGTCAATAAAGCACTCATTAAATACACACATAACACACAAATACACTCAACTAAGCTGAGGCGCAAACCCTGGTCACTGAAATACTACACCCTGCATGTTACCACTGCGCTATTCTAGTACACATTGTAATTGGAATTTTTTTTTAAAATTAGGTTTATTATAAGTTTTGATGAGAAAAATTATATTTTTATGTAAACCATATGTAATATCTTTTCTTAAATCTAACTGACCACACATTCCATTTTTTTTCAGGCTCGACAACGTTTAATGTGTTCTGAGAGAGGTTCACAGATCTGCAGGCCAAGCAAGCTGTATTTATTCAAATGAAACATGACTGCCCCCTAGTGGTGTTGTATTTCTGGTGCCTGCAGCATGCGTGTGATTTCGCGTGATACCACATGAAATCGTAGGATTCCTTTTCCTTTGACACGCATTTTCAGTGGCCACATGTATATATGCATTCAGCAATAAAATGTACAAATTTCCCCATCTATCTATCTATGCTAAACAAACTTGCATTGTGTCTCAAATCACCTCAAGTTATTGGCTATGGCTATTGTCCTTTCTTCTTGGTATGATCTAGACACAGACCTGAGTGCTCCAGAACATCAAACTTCCAAAAGTTCTGCTTTTATACTTATTGTAGGTACTATTCTAAACTGTTATTGAGTAGTAATTCTAACTGGTTTTTCAATGATGGTTAGTGTTGGAATTTTAAAAACATCTCATGTAGGCTTCAAACCTACTGAAAGGTCTGTTTTGCATACCAGCCTTCTGGATTTTCTAGATTAGTAAATGCTTTGGAATGTAAGGTTTTGGAATGTAAGAGTTTACAGTTTCAGATGCAGCTTATGACAACAATCACAGTCCAGGCCAGGTCTCTCTGCTTCATGTCGGGCTGTATCACACCAGCATCTATTATTTTCCTATAACGACATGCCACATCGTGTTTTATTCCATATGTTTCAAAGCTGGATGACAGTGGAAAGAGATGTGCTCTTTCAAATACACCTTCTGACTTTGAAAAAAAAAAAAGACTCCTCCATACACAACAGTGTCTAGAATTTATACAGAACAAACAAAAAAAACATCCTGAGTGAGGAGGGTCTGCAGGCTGAAACACCTTGTTGTCATTTCAACCATATACAGTTAGTACAGTACACAGTGAAATGAAACAACGTTCCTCTAGGACCATGGTGCTACATAAAACAACACACTGACCACATGAGATGACACAGAACTAAATAAGATCTACAAACATTCTACATAAAGTGCACGTACAGACGTGTACTAACAACGCAGGACAGTAGAGTAATTACTAAAACAGGACAATAGGCACAGTAGGTGGCAGTGTAGCGCAGAACAGTACACAGTTTTAGTGTGGAAGTGTCTGATATAATAGGTAGTGCAGAAGATAGGTGCCAAGGAGTAACAATATAATTTTAAAATGATATAAATGTAAATATAACATGCTATGACTGAGTATTCAGCAAATTAGCTTATACCAAACACAGACATAGCAGTTTTGTGGTAGCAGATAGCTAAAGTGTATATAAAGTGTATATAGTGACAATAAATTAGATACTATATTTTTTATAATACAGTAGCAGCTAAAAATGCAACAGTGTCAATGCAGGAATGTGCAAATATTTCAATGAGAGTGGGATGGTGTTCAGTTGCTTTGGTACCTTTTTCCAAATGGCAGGAGAGTGAAGAGTGTGTGTGAGGGGTGTGTGGGGTATGTGAGGGGTGTGTGAGGGGTATGTGAGGTCATCCACAATGCTGGTGGCTTTGCAGATGCAGCATGTGGTGTAAATGTCTGTGATTGGGGGGGAGAGAGACCCCGATGATCTTCTCAGCTGTCTTCACTATACGCTGCAGGGTCTTGATGAGGTGCAATTTCCGAACCAGACAGTGATGCAGCTGCTCAGGATGCTCTCAGTAGTTCCTCTGTAGAATGTGGTGAGGATGGGAGATGGGATTTCTTCAGCCTTCGCAGAAAGTAGAAACGCTGCTGGGCCTTCTTGGCTATAGAGCTGGTGTTGAGGGACCAAGTGAGGTTCTCCGTCAGGTGAACACCAAGGAATTTGATGCTCTTGACGATCTCCACGGAGGATCCATCAATGTTCAGTGGAGAGTGGTCGCTCCATGCTCTCCTGAAGTCAACAACCATCTCTTTTGTTTTGTCCACATTCAGAGACAGGTTGTTGGCTCTGCACCAGTCTGTTAGCTGCTGCACCTCCTCTCTGTATGCTGACTCGTCGTTCTTGCTGATGAGACCCACCACGGCCGTTTCATCGGTGAACTTGATGATGTGATTGGAGCTGGGCATTGCTGCATAGTCATGAGTCAGCAGAGTGAACAGCAGTGGACTGAGCACACAGCCCTGGGGGGTGCCAGTGCTCAGCGTGGTGGTGCTGGAGATGTTGTTCCCGATCCAGACTGATTGAGGTCTCCCAGTCAAGAAGTCCAGGATCCAGTTGCAGATGGAGGTGTTCAGGCTCAGTAGTTTCAGCTTTCCAATCAGGTGCTGAGGAATGATTGTGTTGAATGCTGAACTGAAGTCTATGAACAGCATTCAAATGTAGAGGTAATTTTTGTCCAGGTGGGTGAGGGCCAGTAGTTCAGAGCATAGAAACTTCCGTAGAAGTTGTTCAGAGCATCTGGAAGGGATGCATCAATGTCACAGATGGGTGATGTTGTCCTGTAGTTACTGATGGCCTGAATGCCGTGCAATATGCATTGGGTGTGTGAAGTGACTGGATTTTCTGGGCGTGTGTGCGCTTTGCCTCTCCGACTGTCCGGGACAGTTTGGCCCTCGCTATTTTTAGGGCCGCCTTGTCACCTGCCCTGAAGGTGGAGTCTTGGGTCCTCAGCAGTGCACGCACCTCCGCAGTCATCCACGGCTTCTGGTTGGAGCGTGTATTGATTGTCTTGGAGACGGTGACGTCATCAATGCACTTATTGATGTAGCTGGTCACTATGCTGTGTATTCCTCCAACTTGGTGGCGTTGCTGTCGGTTGCAGCCTCTCTGAACATGTCCCAGTCAGTGTGCTCAAAACCGTCCTGAAGAGCAGAGATGGCTCCTGCTGGCCATTTTTTCACCTACTTCAAAACCGGTTTGAAGCGTCTGAGGGAATGTACACTCCAATTATAAGGACAGTGGTGAATTCCTGTGGTAAATAAAATGGTCTGCATCTAACAGTCACAAACTCCACCAGCGATGAGCAGTAACTAGAAACTAGCACCGAGTTATTGCATTGTTCCGTGTAGATGTAAACACACAAGCCACCACCTTACCGCACAGAGCCTTACCGCACAGAACTCCTATTACCCAAGTGACACACACAAAAACCAGTCTTTACAATGCTGAAAACTAAAAATGTTCTTGATGTCTGAAAAGAACACCACCAGACAGAATTTTATGCAGCATGTTTTCACTCAGTCCACTCTCTGATCTTCCCAGTGTAAGCTTGAGCTAATCTCTTAAACAGCAGCCATGTTTAAAAGAGTTTCTGATGATAGTTTGATTTGTGTCTTTCATTTGTGCTTGTGTTTTTTCACGTTCAGCTCTTATATTCTCTTCTTAAGTCTCAAAATATCTAATATGTCCTCGTTGTGTAAAACAAATTTATCTCACAGAATTCAACTGCCTATAGGCTTGAACCAGAAAGATGGATCCTAAAGGAACCTGCCCATAAAACATAGCGTTCCCTATTGGCCTATAAAGCAACAGCATTGAGCTGAGCTTGAGCCAGAAAAGCTGTACTGTATTTCCTGTTGCTGTGGAAGAAAGCTCGGAGGGATTCCGAAAAACAGAGAGAAATGTCCGCTGTCAAAGCTTAGGTCCTCCTCGCTGAGTGAAGCTAGCCAGAACAAACATAACCAATGATTAACACTAAACACTACAACATTGATAGAAAGAGCAGAAATAATGAGGCACTTTCCTACCAGCATGCCACATTTCAACTCAACACATCTGTACGATATCCACAAAGCCTCTTCATAAGACCTTTAAATCCTAAGCAAACAGGAAGTCACTACTGGTTGATATTAACATAGCTCTACTGAGGAACATGAACCAAGTAATGTATAAAATATCTCATGATAGCTGCTGTATATTCTTGCAATGTTACTATAACAGAGTCTGCACAACCCCTACAAAAGCAACATAACCGGAACCATAAAAACAAAATCCTGCTGTTCCACAGCATAAAAATAAATAAATAAATAAATAAATAAATAAATAAATAAATAAATAAATAACAAACAAACAAATAAATAAAAGGCAGCAGTACAACTTTATAAAAAAAAAAAATAGTTGCATTGAGCAGCACGCTGAGCAAATATTTATGCTGGAGAACAAGAAGCAGTTTGGTAATACAGAAAATATTGATCAGAAAAAGTGACGCTGCTCACCTTCTTCTTGAAAAAGTCCCTCTCCTCTAGGGTCAAGGTGTCAGCCTTGGCGATAACTGGGACAATGTTCACCACTTTACTCAGACGTCTCATAAACTCCACATCCAAAGGCCTCAGACTGATAAAGGGAAAATACAGTTCAATTTTATGTATATAGTACTTTTAGAGTGGAAAATGCCAAAAAGCAACTTTACAGAGGACAATTTTCTTGAGAAAGTATAAGAAAAGTTTGAGAAAAGCCAAGGCTAAGAAGAGCCTGTAGCCATCTGGGATACAGATGCAGAATTGCAATACCCAAAAACGAATAATGAGTAGTCTCACAAACAACAGAAAATCATAAGACAATAATACATCACATTCTTGATATACAACCCCAATTCTGAAAAAATTGGGACAGTATGGAAAATGCTAATTAAAAACAAAGGAGGAGTGATTTGTAAATGTACTTTGACTGTGTCTGATGTTTTACCTAATCAACTGCATAGTTTTTTGATGGTAAACGTTTATTTTGAAATTGATACATGCAACACGTTCCAAAAAAAGTTGGGACAGGGACAATGTAGGACTAATAACGATGTGACAAGTTGAAATAAGAAGGTGATCATTGGTGCCTTCAAAAAAGGCCTAGTCCTTCAAGAGCAAGGATGGGTTGAGGCTCACCAATCTGCCAATAGATGAATCAGTGAATAATCCAACACTTTGAGAACAACATTCCAAAAAGACAAATCAGTAGGATTTTGAGCATTTCATATTCTACAGTGTACAATATAATTAAAAGATTAAAGGAATCCACTTCTGAATGCACGTGATCTCCGATCCCTCAGACGTCACTGTCTTAAAAACAGTCATGAGTCCTGACATGGGCTCGGGAATACTTTGGTAAACCTTTGTCACTCAACACCATTCGCCGCTGCATCCACAGATGCAAGTTAAGGCTTTATTATGCAAAGCAGAAGCCGTACATCAACACTGTCCAGAAGCGCCGCCAACTTCTCTGGGCTCAGTCTCATCTTGAAAACAACCGTCGTGTTCTCCAAGCCAAAGAGGAAAAGAACCATCCAAGCTGTTATCAGCGTCAGGTTCAAAAGCCAGCACCTGTCATGGTATGGGTGTGTCAGTGCCCATGGCATGGGTAACTTGCACATCTGTGAAGGCACCGTTAATGCAGAAAGAAATGTACACATTTCGGAGCAACATATGCTGCCATCCAGAGCAGGACAACACCAAACCACATTCTGCCCAGATAACAAGTGCATGGTTGCGTAAGCAGAGTGTGCGGGTGCTAGCATGGCCTGCCTGCAGTCCTGACCTGATTGAGTATGTATGGGGCATTATGAAGCGCAAAATAAGGTTACAAAGGCCCCGTACAGTTGTGCAGATGAAGAAATGCATAATGGATGAATGGGGGAAAATTCTGATTGCTAAATTTAACCAACTGGTATCTCCACTCAGCGCACAAACACTTAATAATTGTTATTAAAAGAAAAGGTGATGTTACACAGTGGTAAACAGTCGACTGTCCCAACTTTTTTGGAGTGTGTTGCAGTCATCAGATTTGAAATGAGTGTATATTTTCAAAAAGAAATTAAATTCACAAAGTAAAACATCAAATAATGTGTTTTCAATATAGTACAGGGTGAACTGAATTTTCAAATGACTTTTTTTTGTTGCATTTTCCATACTGTCCCAACTTTTTTGGAATTAGGGTTGTAATACAGATTTCTTGATTACTGGAACTAGGTGAAGTGTTTCCACACTGCTGACAATTTTCATTGTTGATCTGCTGCTCAAACCAGTGAAGGAGAGAGAATATTGTTTTAAAGTGCCATTTTTGTCCATCTTTGGCCAACAATTTTGGTGCATCCCTAATAAGTATCATTGCTACAGTATATAACTATATAAATATACTTAAGTTAATTATATAACTTTTCATTTATAGTCTAAATGTTAGCCGGGTGAAACATACATACACTGATAGATTTTATTTAATATTAATGAACTCAAAGCATTCTCTAATAACCTTGACAGAAAGCGAGAGTACTGTTTCAGTGCATATCTCAAGTGAGAAAATCAATTCGAGAACAGAGCACCGGGCAAAATATTACTACTGTGATCTGGGGAAAGGGGTGCAGAGTCAAGAAGTGTCAGTTAATATCAGAGAGTTCAAAACATCTCTGCAACTGTCAGTCATTCCAGAGGCATTACAGAGGTTGCTGCTCTTGATGTGTATTTCTGTGAAAACCACACCAGCACACTCCAAAGTGGAAATGTTGCACTCTTATGCAAAATGAGCAAAGGCTGGCAAGTCTACAGAAGGTAATGTAATTAAAATGATTAACATAATTGGGCTGGTCTCAAAACACAAAAAAGTGCCAACCTGTTAATGATGAGGCATGCTTAGGACCAGGGATCAAAACTTCCACAAGTCTACAGAACAACAACATAACTTCAGCTCAGATCTGCTGTGTTGTGTTGTAGGAGGAACAAATACAGTACAATGTTAGTTACTTAGTTACAGTTACATTTATATAGTGCTTTTCTAGACACACAAAGTGCTTTACATAGTAATGGGGGGAATCTCCTCAACCACCACTAGTGTGTAGCATCCACCTGGATGATGCGACGGCAGCCATAGTGCACCAGAACGCCCACCACACACCAGCTATTAGTGGAGAGGAGAGAGTGATGTAGCCAGTTCAGGGATGGGGATTATTAGTGGGCCAATGGGGGAATTTTGCCAGGACACCGGGTTATACCCCTACTCTTTATGATAAGCATCCTGGGATTTTTAATGACCACACAGAGTCGGGACCTCGGTTTAAAATCTCATACGAAAGACGGTGTTGTTTTTTTACAGTATAGTGTCCCCGTCACTATACTGGGGCATCAGGCCCCACACAGACCACAGGGTGAGCACCCCCTGCTGGCCTCACTAATACCACTTCCAACAGCAAACTTGGTTTTATCCCATCCAGGTACTGGCCAGGCACAACCGTGCTTAGCTTCAGTGGGAACCCCGGAGAGAACTGCAGGGAGATATGGCTCTGGCCCTTGACTTGTGAGAAACAGCAGAAAAGGCAGGAAAACTCCCTTTGTAATAAATTAAAACCTGAACAAGTCTTTTGCCTGAACCAGGATGGTTCAGTGTGTACGTGTTCAGATGGAACGTGTGTACTCTCTACAGTCTGGACTGTTTTACAGGCTGTGCCTCTCCCTACCTATTTGAGGTGTTCAAAGCCAAACTGCAGCTGCACACACATCTGCAGCCCTGCATAAACAACAATCAGCCTTTCATCACATTATACAAACAGTAGAATGCCTGCAACTCGCACACATCAGTGTTGGCAGCTCAAAAATCTCCATCAGACACAAACCATGACACGTGTGCCTGTATGGATTTGTGTGAACACAAATACATGCAGAAAGGCCTCAATGTGCTAGAAGAAAAGTCTTTGAACCTCAAAAACATACAAACAGGGTATATTAGTATATTGCCTTAGAAACAGCATAAAATAATGTTTTAGTACTGAACAACATTTCGATAGAGGAAGATGAAAAACAGGCCAGGAAGTCTGCTGAGATACTGAGATGCCTCTGGTTTGGACATCACAGTCACTGCTGGCAGACTATTGGAAGTCATTTCCTCTCATAGAGTTTCTTGACGAAAGATGTGTGTCGGTTTTATCCTAAAGGTCTTTTTAAGCAAACACACACATATCTGAGCAACTATGTCCTAACAACCCAATATACATGAACACACGCACCCCTGTACACCATAAAAGGAGTAGTCTGAACCATAACTTTAGCTGTCAAGTCATTACTTTTCCTAGAACACTGTTTGGGTACTACATCAAACACAGTTTCTAATATTGTCAGAATTTGGCAACAGAGGAAAAAAAAAACCCCTGAATTGTACCACAAAAACCCTAGGGTATATCGGCTCCATGCTAACAGTATAAATGATTGGTTGCTCTGCAGAAATGTTTGGATTTATGAGAAAACAGCTGACTATAAGCTTATGTTATATAATATTAACAAAAGCCATTATTTCCCACTGATGTTGAAAATAATGTGAAAAGATGGAATGAAAAGATGATGAGGCTCATGTTTATGTTTACTTGAAGTAATAAAACAGAGACTGAAGTGAATAATCAATGTAAGAACTTACTTCCTATTGTAAACTTATTATTCTTTAAATTTAGCAGAATTGTTGTTTTTCCATACGTGGATTAGGTTATATATGTAGTTTAGGGATGTAATGCAATGACATTATCCTTATTTTTATTTCTTAATGTTCACATACAGTGCTGTGAAAAAGTATCTGCTGATTTCTTCAATTTTTGTGTATATCTCATACTAAATTGTTTCAGAAATTCAAACAAAATCTAAGATAAAATAAAGGCAACCTGAGTAAACATAAAATACAGTTTTTAAAGGATAATTTTGGATTATTGGAAATTATTGGAGCAAAAAATGTATCCAACACCAACTGGGCCTGTATGAAAATGTATTTGCCCCTGTAGTTGCTGATTCCCCAAATTTATGAAACCGCATTCATAATATGGTTCAGCTGGACTAGACCAACCAGGCCCGATTACTACAAACACTGTTCGATCAAATCAACACTTAAATAGAACTTTTTCAACAGCATGAATTTGGTTAAAAGGTCTTACCCAGCAGCACACTATGCCAAAGTTGAAAGAAATTCCAGAAATGATGAGGAAGAAGGTGATTGAAATACATCAGTCTGAGATGGGCTACAAAGCTATTTTAAAGGCTCTGGGACTCCAAAGAACCCAAATAAGTGAGAGCGATTATCTCCAAATGGAAAAAACTCGGCACAGTAGTGAACCTTCCCAGAAGTGGCCGACCTTCCAAAATTCCTCCAAG
>JANDJT010000102.1:24618243-24638127 GCA_024331685.1 Stegophilus panzeri | reverse complement strand
ACTAACTTCTGCAATTCTCCAGCTGTGATCCTTGGAGATTTTTTGGCCACTTGAACCATCCTCTTCACAGTGCGTTGTGACAATATAGACACACGTCCAATTCCAAGTTGATTTATAACATTTCCAGTTGACCGATAACTATTCAATTTTGGGATATTTAAAATTAATATCAACAGACACAGGATGCTGAAAAACAGATCTAAACACATAGTCTATGAAGCAACTTTCAAGACATAACTAGAAGCTTGACAGAGACCCTGTAAAGACAGGAACGCCAGGAAAAAAAAAAATCCCCAGGCCCGTAACCTGAGCCACTGGCAGCCCTCTGCACTTGGCACTAGCTACTCTGAATCTCTGTCAGCTCCTCACAGAGCAGTTAACTACAGTAGCCAACAAAGCTATAGCAGTCAGATTCCTCCACTCGGGGGGGAAGAAAGAAAAAAAAAAAAAAAAAGAGCCACTACAGCCTCAGCAGTCTTATCCACAATACATGACAGCACAGGTAAGCCAAGTCAGAATGTCAATCATCTATAACATGTCTAAACAGAGTTGACAGAACAGCAGCAAGAAGATAAGAGGACAAACATACAAAGAGTAAGAATAAAGGAAAAAGCTAGACTCTGACCCAAGCTGACAGACTGTCTAAATGAGTGAGTGTGGAAAGTTATTCTCCCATCTAGAGCTGTCACAAAGACTATGTTCACTTTGCAAGGATTATTGCAATAAGAGGTAGTTAGTTCTGAAAAGTGCTGGAGATAGGCATGATAATAGCGCACGACCAAGAGGTGAAAAAAACCTTGCATGAACAATGAGGCCAATTCACAATTCTATCTCAAGTCTGTCTTATAGAATGTTTCCATTTTAACCACAACAGCATTTAAAGTAAGGAATAAAACATGACCATGAATGCTGTTACAGCAAAACAAACAAACAAACAAACAATAAAAAAAAACAAGGTGGTGTGATGCTGCCCAAGTTACTGTAACCACCCTGACTTATAATGACTGATAATTTTCTAATACCAGCACATCCTGAAGTGTTTTTTCCTCTTATATCAATTGTCATGTTACAAAGAAACAGGAAACGTCTCTGTCCTGAAGTCTACAATAATAAAAATTCCAGTTTATGAATTACCATAGAAACAATAATATACTAGAACAAGTGTATTAATATAAACCTGCTATTTAAACCAGTTTTCTAGCCATCACAATTTCTCTCTTTTCAAAGTCACTCAGATCCTTACGCTTGCCCATTTTTCCTGCTTCCAACATATTAACTTCGAGATCTGACTGTTCACTTGCTGCGTAATGTATTCCACACGTTGACAGGCACCAATGTAACAAGATAATCAGTGTTATTCACTTCACCTGTCAGTGGTTTTAATGTTATGACTGACCAGTATAGAATATTGAAGATCATACTGTGCATCATGCAAATAACTGGGTTAACATAAAAGTTAAAAACATGCTGATGCTGTGTTCGTTTAACCCTTTGGATGCTAGTTTTGTTATACCGAGGAGGCATTTTTATTACAGACACCACCTTAAGAAACACCAGGTGTAGAATTAAACTGATTTTAGTAAGCATTTGGATCCGTTTCTGAAACAAGATATTATATAAAAATGATCTATAAGTAAGTACATGCCTAAATCTTTTCAACACCATTACGCTATATAATCTTGTTTTTTAATCCACTATTTTGTAAATTAGTAGAAATAGTTGACATTTTAAAAAAATTACCCTTAAATTGGAACATCACCATATTTTCCAGCTTTTGGGTACAATTCAGGTTGTGGTCTAGAGGGTGGAATGATACCAAACTGAACCAAGGAAAAAAGTGATTCCAGTTGATGGCTGACTTGTGACGTTAAAGAGTTCAGCTCCATGGTGATGTTTAGTCCTAAACTAATACACTGCAGGACATTAAGGAAGAACTAGTTACAGTATTATACAAATGTGTAAGGGCATACAATTCCCCCCCAATTTTTTTTTGGATAAGATGAGCTTGACTAAATGTCAAGGCTTTCCAGTTATTTCAATGTTTTCCAGGCCCTCATTCATACTTTTTTGTCTTCATTTTCCAGTAGTTTTCATTACTGGCAAACTAAAACGTCATTCACCAGGTGTTTACAGTGTGTGTTGGAACCAGTGCTAGAAGGGTTTCAAAAATATTATTACATACCCGCACTTCTCATAAACTCCTGGTACACTGCTTCACCCATGTCTAGCCACAGAATATAATGGACTCTCTAGCTAAGAAGAACATAATATTTTTTGGCTACAAACCCAAACCAAGAGGTGCAGTATATATGAAGTGTGATTGTGTGATTTCAGCAAAACTGTATGCAGTTTCCATTTCATTTACAGACTTGAGTGGGGAAAAAAATATTGGCACACCAAGGCACACGCTTAAGAACACCCAAACCGCGACCTGTACAAAATTGTTTTAGAGCAATGTGTCATTATTTTAAAATAATATCATTAATTCAAGGCATTATGTAATTATTTCAACTTAACATATCATAATTTCAATGTAATATTCTAAAATAACAAGTTCAAATAGCATACTATTTTGAAATAATTAGGACAAAATAAGAAGATAATCAAAATAATGAAATATCTTAAAACAACAAGCCATCACTTTAAAATAATTATATAATGTCTTATATATACTAAGATGACTCAAAATAATTAGATAATTATTATTGTTATTACAATTGAATTAAATGTGTATCTCAAATAGATGCATTAGAAAAATGCTTTAGAAATGCGTCCAGTTTAATCTGGCCTGAATGGAACCAAAGAGCATGAGAGTCAATAGACAAGAAAGTAGGAATGATCAGCTGCACCGATCTCGCTTTAAACCAAACATATTTTGTTTTATATTTAAATACATAGATGGACTGGTGTCCTGTCCACAGTGTATTTCCGTCTCGCACCCAGTTTTCCCCAGAGAGGCTCCACACCCACTGGAACCCTGACCAGGACAAAGCAATTACTAAAGATAAATGAATGAATAAGTCAGTAATATTTGGATAATTTATAGTTTGTTAGTGATATACTGTTAGTGAATACTCTCTGTCTAAAATGCATTTCAAATATTGTCTTACAATTCAGAGCTCAAGGTTCAGAGTTACGTAGTGATTTGCTGGTAACACCAACACTAACATATGCCAAAGGTGGAGTACAGGCAATTACAGTCTCCCCCCCCCCCACCACTCCCCCACTCCCCCACTTCAAGCACTGGTTGGAACCCTGATATGTTAACAGTATTTACACACTGAGCTGCCCAGTAGAACAAGATATTCCTGCTGTGAGCTGGCTAAGCTGACCGCTCATTCTGTTGTGCCATTTTCAATGGGCTGAGGTGGGACTAAGCACAGAGATCACAATCACACTCATCTGATTTATTTTTGTGCCTTCATGGTTCCTAATTGTCTTTGCTAGTGTCCCACTTCAGTCTTTATTTTGAGCAAACTACTGAAAGTACCCGCACATGCACATTTTCCAAATCAATGACATGCATGGCCTACGGGACAAACATCAAACTGGCAATTCTAGCCATCACTGCAGCAATGATCAAACTTCCAAACTAGCAACACAAACCTTCATTGTAAAGAGGACTTACTCTGGAGATAAGATGCTTTAGCTGGTCTTGCAGAGGTTCCTGTGCAGTGTGATAAGTAGGTGTGGCCAGTAATGATATGGAATGATGTGGAAAAGATATGAAAAAAAAGGAATAAAGCGCACACATTCAGATCTGACTGTTCTCATTACAGATAGATGATATGAAAGAGGATCAATTCAGAGATTTTTGTGTTTATAAAGTTCTGAGCAGAAATCTGTATCTTTCATAATTAGGCAAACACATTTCAACTGGAAGAAGCCATTGATTCTGCACCAAAGTCAATATCCTTCTCTAATTAACTGACACAGATATCCCCCACCCCCTTTTTTCAAATTTTGTTTAAAGAACTTTTTCAAATGGCACGATAATAATAATAAAACCATGATCAAAATCTTTGTTATGTTCATAGTCAATAGGTATCGCCATAGGTGGCTTGAAATGAGGAAAAACATCTAAAAACTGGCTGAATAATATTATATTTAATTTACAATAATCTCATAGTAAGAACTATTTAATACATTTGCCCATATGTAAGATGCCTTTACTTGTGAAGGAATCATTTTGTCCAGTACGAACATTGTGATACTTGTCTTATTGTCCTAAAGATATGTAAACTTTCACCATATATTTCACAAATATCTTTTGAACAGTTTTGCTGAAATTTAGTCACAGGCAGAGAGCTGCACGAACAGTGATTCATACTTTCCCCTATTGGTCTGTTTTCTATGAGATGGCATGGCACACCTAGCTACACTCTCACATGGCCAACAAACCATTTCCTTAGTTCCCTGTTGCCTTCTATTAAAAAAAAAAACAAACAAAAAAAACAACTCACAAATCAGCCCAAGTTTACATTGAGTATCTCTAATACCTATATAGATGCACACAGTATGGGCAACAATAATATACTGAGGATGTTTTCACTGTTACAGATGGATAACAGAAGTAAATACACAAATAAAGATACACATGGGTTTTGGTTTGCTCCAGTAGCCTGAGGTAAACACTATGCTACTGGGCAAAAAAAAGAAAGAAAGGAAAAAAAAAAACAAACAAACTGTATAACGTGGCCAAAAAAAAATCTGTTTCGATTCACAATACTGGCTTCATGATTCAAATTGATTATTAGAATATTTAGAATAAAATATTGATGAAGAAACATTATGACTGAATAATGAGTCCTTATTTTATAATAAATAAATAAACAATGCAAAACAATGTGCATTTTTTGTCTGTATAAAACTAAATAAATCAAAAATTGCTATGAACACAAGTTCAATATTGTAAACAAAATGCACTACAGGTTCACCATATCTTAAAAATAATTAAACCAATGTATTAATTCTCCCCAAAATTTGATTCAATAAACAAAGTGTCTGACCCAGGAAAAATGATGGATTGAAACCTAATGAGCTTCATAGCAGCACCTGCGGCATCATTTTAACCTGAATAGAGCTCCAAAATCGCCTAAAATGCCAGAGTTCCATTGTCTCGTTCTCAAGAATTATAAATCGCAGAGATGCGGGCTGGTGCTATTAGTCAGTGTGCTCTCTCTCGCTCGCTCTCTCCCTCTCTCTCTCTCTTCTTATGGGTTGTGCAGATTGGGACCTCTGCTATTCAAACAGTGCAAATGCATTAGATGCATAATTAATAGAATGCTGCTATACACTATGAGAGTCGCACATTCCCATGATGCACATTATCCATTTTTTGCATCGTGATGATTCATGTCAGAATGAATTTTTACACCCCTAAATAATATGCTTTTATTTATACAGCTGCTGCTTTACATAGCCCATGTAGACCACATCCTAATTAATTTGAAAAATAATTACTTGTACATTCATTGTGAATGTGTGTTTTGTCATACTTAAATGAACATTTTAATATAAAGTGGGACACAAACAAAAACAAGAAAAGACCATACATAACTCCTTCCCAATTTCCGAGCAATCAGGACCATATGCACTATTATGCCCTCATCCCTATTTCGTAAACATTTACAGAACAACAGTGACTTATTGAGATGTAATTCCAGTTTTGAAATATTACATAATCTGCTTTTCTTAATCTGTTGCTCCAACTGAAAATTTGCAGCTCATGTGCAGCAACCTTCAACAACATACATGTTAATCAGTGTAGTTTAAACAAAGTGGTATTTCCATTTTGTAATAATAAGCCAGAATAAAGCTCCATCCAAATTAAAAACTCAGGCCAGTGCTTTCTGCTTTGGTCACTTTATTTATAAGTATCAGCCTCATTATGGTTTGTGGGTGGGTGGAGATTATGCAGATTTACTGGGTTTAGATCACTAGTTACAGTTATTAAACCAAACAAGCAGCATGGGAACTTTCAAAGGGGGATATAGCCCAGCACTGGCCCTATGCACATTGCTGTATATTATAACAGAATCTGCACTTTGAATCACCTTGTGAAACATTTAATATTAAAATCCCAACAATCCTGCTTATCCTCGCTCTTATCTCAAAGCTCAAAAAGGAGGGAAATCTGAGGTCAATGAGAACGCTGTAGAAGAAGACGGTCTTCTAGTGCCTTTAAAATCACAATGCATACAGTAGCACTGACAAACACCATAAAATCCTTTCTGTTTCACTGACTATGCACAATGGTAACATGGTTCCTGGAACGTCTGACACTTAAATAAAGAAGTACTTTAGAAACACTTTTTAATTTTGAATAAAATATTAATGCTGAAGGATAATATAGTGTAGGTATTGCCCATTTTTACTTCCTGGATACAGTACTAAATGGAATCCAGTAATCAATCAATCATCATGATTCTGCTGAAAGCTCTTGAACTCTCTGACATGCAGAGGAACAAGAGAGGAACAAGAGAGGAACAAGCAGATACAAGCACGTCTGCAAATGATTTCCCTTCCATTCTGAGGTGAGAATAACCGTTTTCCTCAGTGACGTAGAGAAAGTAAACTGGCCCCTTTCCTGTCCTCCAGAATGTGGAATCTTCACCTGTACAGTATACAAAACTGCTCCGAGTAAGTTTTTAAACCTCTATAAAGTATTCATAAACCTACAAAATATTTAGCTTGCTTACAGGAAATGCACATGAAGTCATCACATCAGCAACAAACATTAGGTCCACATTGTTATTAGATGAGACTGAAGGCCTAATTAGTAATATGGAGGAACACCGTGATATAAAGACATAAAAATGTATTATGATCTAGCACCAAACCTTAGTGAGAGACACTGGTTTTTGTGTGTTTGGTCCAACCATCAGTTTAACTAAAAAAAATGTTTAAAAAAAATAAAAAAGAAAGAAAACTGACTCAGAATTAAAGAAAGCAAAATGATTCGACAATCAAAAGGGGACAACACAGATGGCTCAAAATACACAGTCTACAGTCCAAATACGGCCTACTCGCTCTATTCCGCCCACAAGAACTTGAAAAAATAATAAAATACTGAAATGGCAACTGGAATCTAATGACAATTTTGACAAAAATAGGTTCTATGAGTGAAAGTTCAGAAATTTAAAAACTCCAACAAATCAGCAAAACAGTATTGTGGGAATCCCTGCTTTAACTGAATGCAGCCCACAGTCTGGTTCCTGTCACTTCTCACTTCTCGGTTATAATAGGAAGTGTGCAGACTCACAGGTCTAAGGACATCCACTGCTAACAGCACTGTAAATCATGAGATAAACAACGGGTCCAAAATAAACAACTGCAGGATGAACTAAGAGGAGAACGGGTTGACAGATGAGCTGTTCTTCTGGATTGGAGAAGCAAAGAACCTGAGAATGGAGAAGCAAAGAACCCCCACCATGCACAAATGGCTAAAGATTTTCCAGTAATCACCGAAACCATGTAGTGCATGGCTGAATTTAACAGAAACATCATCCATTCTTCTGATTAGTACAAGTAGAGCACAAGAAGTAACTATAAAATAATATATAAGTATTCATCCATGTTGGTCACTGCTCTTTTACTAAACTGAATTTTCCACAGTTTGCACTGATTAAATAAATCCAGGGAAAGGCTGAGCAGTTTCAGTTCTTTAAATGCAATAAAAAAAAAGAAGAGATATCTGAGCTGAAATAAAACAAGGCTACTTTCTCTGCTTTCAATTAAAGATACATAGCTTTTCTCTTCGTTTCTGAAAGGCTGAAAGGCTAGGAGCTATGCACTGAAATTGATGCCAGTAACCGAAGAACCACAGAAATGAGGTGGAATGAGGAAGCTGGAATCATTCATTTGTTATATACAGTACAGACAGAGGTAATAATTTCACAAAAAACAGTAAAACAAAATGTAAAAAAATAAATAAAAATCATAGCTTGATTAAATAACTGGTACAAACTTCTGATCACTTTGCAATTAACTCTGGAACGGGACCTCAACCAATTTATGTTTAAAAGTGATCTGCTAAAAACACAAAAACAACAAAATCTCAAACCCAGAAAATTAACGGTTGTGTTCTTGTGACCAAAATCAGCTGCTAGAGATTTCAAATCAGACAATCTCCATAGTGTCAGATGAAATAACAGTGGAAATGCTGAAACAAAAGCATATTAAAAGCAGCATTATATGCTTAAAAGCAGCAATTTCCCCAAACACCCTAATTCCACACAGAGCATGTTCTGGGAATCTGGGAGAGTTGATGTCCACTCTTGGTCCTTCGCATTCCAATGTCACAAACAGCTTGTCTTTGAGAAAATGGAACAACTGTAATTTTAAACCCCAGTAATATATCTTGCTCATATAGCTTGTTTTAGCCCTTGTTTAGCCTTGTCTAAGGATATCGCTTGGAAAATTCTTAGAGAGTACAGGAGAGAGTTGGCCTGCTTCTTCATGAAGAACTACAGACCCAGCAAAATCCAAAAGCCATTTTTAGCTTCAGCTGAACCTTTAGCCTAATTTAGAGAGAATGGCTCAGTGTGGAGTGTTTCAGTTTAATTCAATCTGTATAGCACTTAACACTATGTTTTAACAACAGATATTGTCACAGAAGAGCTTTACAGAAATCCAAATATAGATTTAAATCCCCAATGAGCAAGCTATAGGCAACAATGCCAAGGAAAAAAATCCCTGAGAAGACAATGATAATGAGTCTTTATTGATCAGATATACATATGCACAGTGAAATTCTTTTCTTTGCATACCTCAGCATGTCGGGAAGTTGGGGTCAGCCATGATACAGCCCCTAGAGCAGCATGGGTTAAGGGCCTTGCTCAAGGGCCCAACAGTGGCAGCTTGGCAGTAATGGGGCTTGAACCCCTGAACTTCCGATAAGTAACCCAGAGCCTTAACCGCCAAGCCACCACTGAGGTTGAGGTTGACACCGGATAGTGAGATTAGAAATCATTACTCCTCTGCAATTGTATTCTATAATGTCAAACAGTATTAAGTTGTTGAATGGATGTTTAGTATGAGGATACTGTGAATAAGAGTCCTGGGAAGAGCACATGGCTGCCTTTGTGATTATACCAGCAGTTCTTGGGTTACGATCCAGATGAGATTATCCACTTAAATTAATTACAAAGGTAGATGACCGATATCTAATATGTTTTAAGTGAACATTAGAAATTTCTAGGATTTTTCGTAGACAATATTGATTAAACCAATGTCGCTGTTTTTTTAGCTGCTCCCGTTAGGGGACGCCACAGCAGATCATAGGTCCGCATATTTGATTTGCCACAGGTTTTACCCCGGATGCCCTTCTTGACGCAACCCTTCCACTTTAGCCGGGCTTGGGACCTGCCCAGGATTCGAACCCGGGCCGCGGTGGTGAGAGCGCGACATCCTTAACTGCTGGTTCACTAGTGTGTGTTTATGCAACGCCTTTAGCTGATAACACTGTGGAGCTGTGAAACCAGGGGAAGAGGAAGAGGACTTGAAAGAGTTTAAACTTAATCTTGAATTTCAAGTTTAATTCTCCAGGTCTTGCACCTGTTGATTTGTCAGTTCCACATAAACAGATTACAGTTTGCTAACTTGACATTGGAGACACAGGATTGTGTGCACTCATGGAAAACTTTAAAACGTCCTCCTCAGTCAACAATAAAAATGTGACTTATTATGGCTTGCAGCAATGACAAAATCACATTGAACTTTTTCAGCAGCAGTACAACAGGTTTTGTGATTTCTTCAAAGAATGACAATTTTTAAAATAAATAAATAAATAAATAAATAAATAAATAAATAAATAAAGATAAATAAACAAATAAATGATATGACCACAGCAGCAAGAGAAAGGGTGATGGCAACAGTTTATAATTAAAAAAAAAAAAAAAAAAAAAAAAGGATGGTTTCCATTTGTGCCACCAGTCTTCACTTCTAAAATCTTTGTTAATTTTTGATAACAACCTTGAAATAACCCCCGTCATATACTAAAATGGCATCTTATTAAAAAGTAGATTATAAAAACACAATTTAAGCAAGTTTTCCTGATCAATAATAAAGCTAGGACCTCACAAAAGGGCTACATTACGTTAGCCAACAGCAAGAAAGATGGGGTACAGAAACAGCAGTAGTGGTTCCTTACCATCACCTTTCCCACCAGACTAACAGAATAATGACCTGATGTTTATGGCATGATTTGCTTGTATTTTCTCATTTGTAAGTCGCTTTGGATAAAAGCGCCTACTAAATGAATAAATGTAAATGTGATACTCATTACCACTCCGAAGTTGATTATTTTCCTATATACACAGCATGTCCAGAGTTTCATTCATTTTATACAACAATTTGTGAAAGACTGCTTTTTTCCTACTATTAATCAAGCATTGCAGAGTTTTAGCTGTTTATAATCACATTTAATGTTGTGAAACATCTGAAAAACGAGTGCCCTCATTTTCTTTTCTTTCTCTTGAAGCTAATAAGACAAAAACACAAATTGTCATGTTACAGAAAAACAACAAAAACTTATTGACTGTTAAAGTGCTGACTCTGAAGACTCCTTCCGTAAATGTTAAATGTCTCCTTACAGAAAGCATCACTACATCAATAACGAACATTCTCCTGTGTTAAACGATGGCACATTTTAATTTGTTTATTATTAAACTCAGATGATGTGACTTGTCTGCCGTACTAGTCCCTGTGAATGAGTTGTTACTATAGAAATGAGAACATGTTAAAACATGCACATCGAACCAAGGACTGTGTAACTGTGAGGCAGCAATGCTACCTGCTCCATCAATGTGCCATCCATTTGCATTTACTTCTGTAAATGCAAATATGTTTTAAAAATATATATTCAAATGCTTCTAAGGACAACAGTTTTTTATTTTATTGATGATGACCATCTGTACAATACATTTTAGTGTAGTTTATGTATAGTTATGACATACATAACTATACATAAACTAATTACAACCATGTGGGAAAAAAATATTCATATATTCATACATCTCTTTATATATGTAAAAAAAGAGAGAGAGAGAGAATTTAATATTTATTATTTTATATGTTAAATTATATTTAGGCTAAAGCACAAAATTTGCATGTAAACACAGTTGTTATCTTTGATGTGGGGTTTTATTATTTTCTGTTATACATCTGCTCAGATTCTCTGTTCCTTCAATACTACAGTCAGGTTCAGGCTAAACCTGATATTTTGCAGGTTAGTTCCAGAGCACAAATTGTCAAGATCACTGACCTTGATTAAGTTTAACAGTACAGTCTCCCCTGTATCTGGAATGAAACATTATGGGTCTTCAAACCCATGTTATCAGGCTAAATGCTGCATTCTGGACCAGACTCCAGATCGGCTAACTCCTTTGATTGCTAGAAACTGATTAGCACAGCAAGTCCATGACAAAGCAAAGGAAGAAGCACTCTCTGATATGTCTTGCATTTTAGCCAACTGCTTTTTGGCCCAAAATGGTACAAGTATTTATCTGGAATGACCAAATGACAGGAGAGCTGGTAAAAGATGATGCAGGAAGCTGGATTCTTGGTTTAAGACCCTTCTTGATGACAGCAAGGAGAGGATTTGTCTATGCTCCAGTACAGTCTGACTGGTTCTGTATGACAAACCAAAAAACCCCTGTAATTCTTTTGTGTAAATACTATATGTATTTCAAGATGTCTGAGCTCGGTTATAGATAGTAGTTCTTCTTTGCATTTAAAACTGGGCCACAGCTCAGAGAACCACAAAATGTTAATTACCTGCGCTAATTCTCAGTTAACTTTGAGATTTGATATGGCATGATATTTTTTTCTTGTGACACAAGAGTGCTGTACATTCATGGCACTATTTTCTACCAATCTACAAATCTAGTACTCCATAAACAACAAACATCTACAAGCCTTAACTATATGAGGACAGCCAATTATTTCCTTTATATATCAGGGGTGAAACATGTGTGATGTGATGCACGGCAGTGTAAAGAGACATAGTAATGAGTTTGTAAAATGGTGCACAGAAGGAAATGCTGCCCATCAGCCTGTAATGTCAAGAATTAACAATAAGTCTAATAACTTATCCATCTTGACTGACAAATAACAAAAAGCTGAGACATGTTTTTCATGTATCATGGCAGCAAATAATCTTAGTCTTTGTTATAATATTTTATATGTTGCCTTAAACCACGGCACTGTGAAATTCTCAAATTCGTTTGATCAGAAGGTGCTGATTAATTTTCTAGGATCTCTGATGGTAGATCCAACTATATTTTAAATCAGGTTTATATTAATATGTTAACATTTCTACAGTAATAACTTACACAAGGACTTGAATTACAGATGCTCCAAATAATCTAAGCCTGACAAATAACTTTTTATTTTTTTTTATAAAGTCTATTTAACAAATAAAAACCATGGTGGAAAATAATGGTGCAACTTGAAGACGTTTATATACCATTTATATTATATACCAGTCTCAAGTGTCAGAGGTAAAGCTGTACGTTTTCCACCACAGGAAAGTCTTCAGGACAGATGACTTTCCAGATGCTCAGTAACATGACAAGCTGCATTTTTTGTCATTAAGTTGAGAAAAAAAAAACAAACAAACAAAAAAACGGCCGGTGAAGGGAACAACGGTTTATTAACTGTTATAACAAAAGTGACTGACGTGTCTCCCAGACATTCTACAACATTGAATGCAAGTAGAAATGGGTAAAATTCATTATATTCATGGTATAAGAGGAATAAAACACTTCAGGATGTGCTTTTATAGGAAAATACTCAACTTCTGGGTAGTAACAGTAACTCCGCGACTTATCAGGATACACTACCATGTCGTTGATACTTTTCCTACAAAAAAAAAAATGCCCCCCCCCCCTGTTTCATTCCTTTCTTATCTAAGTCATTGTTGTAATATACGTCATATCTACATATATACTATATATACACACACACACCTGTAAAATATATATACAAAATATACTACTTGTTAGCTAGTATTATGGTTGCAGCCTCACACCTCCAGAGTCCCTGGTTCGATTCAGAGCTACGGTTACTGTCTGTGTAGAGTTTCGCATGTTCTCTCCTCTCTTTCTTCTCTGGGTTCTCCAAAAATATGCCAGTGTGTTGAATGTCTATGCTAAAAGGTCCCTAGGCGTGAGTGTGTGCATGTGTGTGTGCGCACTAGAGTCCCATCCAGGGAGTGTTCCCAGGATTGTGTATGGCTCCACCACAACTCTGACCAAGGTAAAGTGATCAGTGAAGATCAGGTAATTAAGGAATTAAAAACTACATGGCACAAAAGACGAGAAACTCCTGCACACTCACAAGTTTAACAGTTTATCCGTCTGTCAGCAAAAAAAAAAAATCATCTAGTCCAACCAACATAACATAAGATCATTACAATGATTAATGGATATTTTCAGCAGAAATTATTAGTGTACTGTATGTAGCCCATTATACATTTAAGTACAGGCTACTGCTAGCTTTACCGTGTGTATATGTTGGTTTTTTTTATTTTTAATTTTATTTTATTTCATATTATGCAGCGAAGTTTGATAAGAACATTAGTCATAACCTATAAATAACCTGCTGACAAAATGCTGATTGTGTGGTATTTTGGTTGACAATTAAAAACAGCGGCAAAACTTGCATTTCTAATAAGTGTCATATTAGAGACAATTCAATGGATATTCATAACCTTAGCCTATTATGAAATCAACAGTTCATTTTTCATCAGACAGAAGTGTTGTCCAGATGCTTGCTTGGCAACAGTTGGAGATTTGATTGCCTTATTATAATTAGCTTTTGTGATTTTAAGCCTTTCCTAACTGTGCTATGGTCATACTGTTGTGGTTATTAATAGGTTAAATGTTTTTTTTTGTTGTTGTTTTTTTTTTTTAAAAGTAGGCAACAAAGTACAGCTTGCCATAGTATTTTATACACCAAATGTTTTACATTAGCCACTTGTAACCTGTTAAATCCTAGCAAAAATCAGGAACACAGGTATGATGGAAATCCTCAAATTCATGTTTTTCAGTGCAACAAACAGTATAGTCTATGGTCTGTGTTCACAATGAAGAAGCAAGTAGACTAGCAGTGAGGCCGAAGCCACACTTCCTATCATGTTACCACAGAACAGTCCACTGCGGTATGAACATGCTACTTTAGTAACAGTAACACTGTTCCTTGTATAATCAGTGACTGATAACGCAGAGTATACTTAAACAACAAAATGTCTGCTTCCATACCGATTTATTTGGATAACAATCCTGTAACCTTAGATTCATTTCTGTAGTCTCGTTTTAACCGTGACACTACTGGAAAAAGAGTCAAAGTGGAGTGTAACATCAGAGCAAAGGCTGTGACATTAGACAGCTGCTCCACAGTTTCTGGAATGTTGGCTATCTTTTAGACACCCCCTGGTTTGCAAAAAATAAACACAAAGATATGGACTGAGTAAAGCATTACATGCTCATAATGCTTATATAGTGAACAATGCTAATGGACAGAGACCAAGCAGAACTCAACTGGATGTGAAAGTCTACATGCTGGACAGGAGATGTTACTTCACAGAACCCTGTGACAAAAAAAAAAAAAAATCACACTTGGGTTGGAAAATACAGGGTTGTGGATCAAAGTGAAAACCCCAGCAAAGAAGTTCTAACACACAGAGACGAGGCAGTAAAGAAAGGTAAAATTACAAAGAATGCCAGGATGAGGAACTGCTGCCAGCTCTCCAACCTGCACACAGTAATTACAAGGCCAAGAGAGAAGGTGCAGACAGAGAGCAGTGGATGGGTGGGAAAAAAAAAAAAAAGAAAAAAAGAGAGAGAGCAGTGGAATCCAACACACCCCCCTCTGTCCCACACACACACACACACACACACATATATACAGCTCGCCACACCTCCCCTCTTTTCATTACAGCAAAAGGCTAATATCCACGAAGTGCTCAAACTGAAAAACAAATCTTACTTTGGATATGAGAGAAACCTGACTTAATGCCAACACACACAAGTTTGCACGTTCTTCACACGTTCAGTACCCAGCTACCCTCTTCTCCATTCCACAAAAGCACAAAATTTACAAGCCAGTAGTTCAGGCAACACAGCAGCAGCATGAAGCAAGAGCGGGAGAGGGAAAGAACATGGTAGCTGGAGGGGAAAAGTACAAGAGACTGCAAACTCACCCGTCTGCTCAGGCTCTATCCTCCAGTGTGAAACACAGTCAGAGCCACTCAGCCTCTCACAGGCTCCGCCCACTAGCAAGCTCATGTGAGCTGCTCTCTCTCACACATGCGCATACACACACACACACACACACACACACACACACACAGCTCCCCTCTCCACTTCCACAGGATGAAGAAAAAAAGCTAGGATAGGGAGGAAGATAGAAGCGCTTATGCAAACACACACACACACACTCTCTCCCCCCCACTCTTCCAAAGAGTATCCCATGGAAAAAATGTAAAGAAAAACAGACAAATCTCAGAGATTTCATAAAATCACGAATGGTACATAACACACACACACACACACACACACATTTGTGATCCACCCAATTTTTAAAAAATTATTGTCCGGAACAAAAAAAAATTCAGAACATGGGCCAAAGACACTCTCTCCCCTACAAACCATGGAGGGTGAAGGCCAACACGTGCTTCCGTCAAGACACATAAATCCAACCAGCTGCATTTCCCCCCCCCCAAACTGCTGCTCATGCTGCCTCACAAGGCAGTGTAACGCACTTGGAGGAAAGTGCTATCCACTCCTCTTCACATACATTAGCTCACACACAGAACATTTATTTATTTTCTGTGCCTGAATATAATCTTTAATGAAGTTCTACATATGCATGATGGCACCATATAGGATATAAAGCTCTATTATATTATACCCTGTGTAGGTCACAAACATAGTGAATAGGAAGCTGTTTGGGATTAAACCGAACTTCAAAATGCCAGATGTTACTCTCATCATAGGTAAGAAATATAAATCAAGCTAAATAGCTATAAGAAAACATCACTGTTTGTTTTTGTGCTGGTAGAGAAGTGTCTCAATCATGAACAAATCAGGACAATTGCGTTGAACATACGGGATAAATAAAAGCACTCCTCTCCTTACAGTAAAATGTGTGCTTGATACCAAACAAGAAAGCCACACCAATACACACAACCACACACATACACACAGAGAGATACAGAAACTATGGAACTCCAGGCATGAAGCATCATAAAATACAGGCCACAACACTCTTGGAATCTCAACCAACTTCCTGTCTACCAAAGGAACTAGGGTTTCAAGTTTCAACATTGTGTTTTATAAGGCAGCGCAAAAACGTATGCTTAAGATGTTTGGATAGGTTTACTGTGGCTTTCAGAGCTAGTGTTCTAGTCCTCGGACGGCACTCTGCTGTCTGCATTTCCCTTCTCTTCTCAATTCTTGCTCAGTTACATTGTAAACTACTAAACTAAAATACTAAAATAACTAAACTTACCAATGTAAAATGGGCCTCATTTATTAAGGTGGATAAGAACAGATTTATGCCTTCATCTTTGGTAGGGGGATTTACACAAGAAATTTGGCATTCATACTGTACAATTCCTGTAATTTCAGAAAAACTACTCAGGAATTCGGAGAGAACATATCCTACTCGTGCTCCCGAGTGTGCATATTTACACATAAGAAGACTAACTAATGTAAACTCGAATGATCGCTAGAAATCATACAAAACCTGATCACTTTGAGACACTGATTACGCCGTCAAGTTTAATTAGCTTATGTGGCTTATCAGCACTAAGTGACTGATCTGGTATGTCTCAAGTTGCAATGTGGCACTTTCCCTAGTGTACCGTGTGTCATCCTCAGGCCCTGTTTACACTAGTGCGTTTTCGCTTTAAAACGGGTTTTTAAAATGAAAACGATCCTCGTCCACACTGGCGTTTCGGCTGTGTTTCAGAAACGATCTCCGTCCACACTACACGACCGAAAACGTATATCATTTTCATGCACACTGGGCATGCGCATACAAGTGTACACAGGAAGTTGGTTGCTAGTCACTGGCAGGAACAACAAACCGGAGTTCCATGTAGGGCTTACACCGCTTGAAATGAGATTTGGTGCAGGTTGCTCTAATCATAGCTAATGTTTTTGTTCAGTTTATATCTTCTATGCAGGAAAGCTATAAATCTTTTCTTACTTGTTATTAACATTAGCCTGGTAGCAAAACTAAAGAAGCAAAATTCAGACCTCAAACATGTCTTGGATGATCGACTACATTTGGAGTAAGGGAGATAAATGCTCAAGTGTGTGGTTAGGAATACCCAGGCATATGCTTTACTGGAGGAGTCCTCAAGCTTCCCACCCCCCGTCTGCTCATTTCCGTCCGTTTACAGCTGCTCAAGTTTTTCCAGCTGTGTACTTAGGGAGTTTAACGGGGGAAAAAAACAAGGGATACAAACAGTCTTTCACATGCACTCAGTGTAATACAGTAGTGATGCAGAGTATATATGTGTGTGTGTAAAAATAGCATGTGTACAAATAGGCACAAAAGGGCCATTAGTATGAAATTTGTTGTTCCCAATGTATTCAGATTTTCCTAATAGTTGCACATTCGGACTTGACTTTTGCCAGTAACTGGAATGATCACAAATTAGCCTGGGAACTCTGGGTGTAAGGCAAAAGGAATAAACCTTCGATGGAAAGCCTCACACAAACACACATATACACACACTCACTGACACACATTAACAAAACACATATACTGGCACTAATTAAACTCACATACACGCTCGCATACTAATAGTTTCAGACTCACTCAGACACACTCACTCACATTCTCACTCATTCACACACAGACTAATATACTCACTCACGCACTCTCAGACGCAATCCCAGACACACCCACACCTAGACCCAGACACACCCACACCTACACCCAGACACACCCACACAGAGAGAGACACTCACTACCAGACTCAGTCACTCAGATAGGCGGTACAAACCCAAACAGACAGTAACACAAACTTGGTACCAGAGTCCAGACTCTGGAGCTGTGACGCACCAACACTACCACTACCACCTAATCTGTAATTGGCAGCCTGGCATTGTTATAGTTTTCAAAATAATTATCACAGAAGCTTGAAGACATTTTCACAATACAGTAATACACATTACAATATTTAATTTCAATTTTACAATCACACTAGCAAAACACTAATGCCACTTTTCAGTGTGTACAAAGCTTCCAATCAGATAGTTGCATATAGTGACACTACTATTCAGTTCTGAGGATATCTGTAATATATCTGTAAAGAATAAAACCATGGTGCCACATACAGTACGGTCAATGGAAAATGAAAACTTCAGGATGGCAAGAGTGAAGCCGCTTTGGGATTTTTTGTTGTTGTTGTTGTTGTTGTTGTTGATTTATTTCCCAAGAACAGCACATCCCAGCACTTGTTTTATTCCTTTTATACTACAGAAATTCAACAATTTTTTTTACTTTGCTCTTTTTATCCATTTATAGTTACATTTCAAGCAAACAAACAAACAAACAAACAAACAAACAAATAAGAAAACCTGAGAAATACAAACATTGAAGGACAAAACCACAGATTACAGGCAGGACAAAAGCAGAAGACTTGATATGATAGATCTTAAAAGACCTTCAAGTGCCTGGGAAAAGAAATGTATTTTTTTGTTGAGATTGGATTTAAAAACGCCCGTGTTGTGACGCCTCCATGAAAAAACTCAGAGAGAGCTGAGACAGAAAATGCACATTCAATGTTTTTTTTGCTCAACATTTTGTGATTAATTAAATATACTTAGTGAGATTAAAACATTTTAAAAATGTCGACATTTATTCACGCACCTACTGTGTTATGATCGATTGTTTCAACTGGGTACTACTGAACTTTTGTTCAGTGGCACTAATAAAGAATGATGCATTTTCACAGCCATATCCTACAAGTACAAAACTTGTTGGTGTTTATATTTATATTGCTGGTGGATTTATTCACGCACACCGACTCTTCCTCCAGAAAGACCAGTGCAAACATCATGTTCAGTAACACAGCAACTCTCTCTCTCTGTCTCTCTGTGTGTGTGTGTGTGTGCGTCTCGCTCTTTCTGTGCGTCGCTCTCTCTCTGTCTCTCGCTCTCTCTCTCCCCCTCTCTGTGTCTCGCTCCCTCCCTCTCTGTGTGTCTCTCTCCGTCCGTGTGTCTCGCTCTCTCTCCATCCATGTGTCTCGCTCCCTCCCTCTCTGTGTCTCGCTCTCTCCCTCTCTGTGTCTCGCTCTCTCCATCCGTGTGTCTCGCTCTCTCCATCCGTGTGTCTCGCTCTCTCCATCCGTGTGTCTCGCTCCCTCCCTCTCTGTGTGTCTCGCTCCGTCTGTGTCTCGCTCTCTCTCCATCCATGTGTCTCGCTTGCTCCCTCTCTGTGTGTCTGTCTCCGTCCGTGTGTCTCGCTCTCTCTCTCCATCCATGTGTCTCGCTCGCTCTCTCCCTCTCTGTGTCTCGCTCCCTCCCTCTCTGTGTGTCGTGTCCATGTCTCCCTCTCTGTGGGTCTCTCTCTGTCCATGTCTCGCTCTCTCTCTCCATCCATGTGTCTCGCTCTCTCCCTCTCCGTGTCTCGCTCTCTCCCTCTCCGTGTGTCTCACTCTCTCTCCCCATCCATGTGTCTCGCTCTCTCCCTCTCTGTGTCTCTCTCTGTCTCGTTCTCTCCCTCTCCGTGTCTCGTTCCCTCCCTCTCTGTGTGTCGTGTCTATGTCTCCCTCTCCGTGTCTCACGCGCTCCCTCTCCGTGTGTCTCGCTCTCTCCCTCTCCGTGCATCTCGCTCTCTCTCTCTCTCTCTCCATCCATGTGT
>JANDJT010000102.1:24600142-24611313 GCA_024331685.1 Stegophilus panzeri | reverse complement strand
GGGGGTGAGTTCTCTTTACTGTAGCAAATTGAAACAAACAATGTTCATCAAATTACAAGATTTATTATGGATGGTGACTTGTCAAGACAAGCTTTTCTTTTCATGTTTCATTTTCAAGTACATGCAAGCAGCATGCAAACAATTGTGGCCTTAAGCATATGACAGTGAGAGCAAGAGAAAGAGAGAGAGAGACATTCAAACATTAGATCTAAGTAATACATTAGTATATCATTATTGGTCAAGGTTTGTGCATCTTGTTGCAGCTGCTCTGATTCAACTTATGGTCTGGCTAAACCAGGTTTTTTTTTGTTTTGTTATTTTTTGTTTGTTATCTTTATCATAGCAACAGAGGTGTAATAGTACTGTGCATTACATGCATGTTATACCAATGGAAAAGAATGCAAAGAATAAAAATGTCTGAGTGCATTTTGGAAACCACAAGAATAGCATAGTGATGGCACTCACCTCCCTTTGAGGGTGTTTTCACACTTGGCCTGAATACTCGAGTCCACACCCAGGACGGATTCTGGACTTCTTGGGGGAGGACTCAATCTCAGGTTTGCTTTCACAGAAGAATGCTTTCTGAACCCTGGATTGATTGTGCAATTCCATACGTCACTTTTGTGCATGCAGTAATTTGCATAATATTTCGGACTCAGGACAGTTTCCCTCAAGAGTTCACTACATTTATTAAAGTGTGAAAGCTGTCTCGTTCACAATCCCTGGTCCTCTTGAAAAATGTGGTCTGTGGCTTGTTTCAGTTGAAACCTGGTGCGGTCCACATCAAGGGTCTTACTCATCACTTGTGCGTATGCATAGTTTTGTGCATAACCTGTGCATACTCATATTTCTATGCACAGAATGCTCTTTGTCAAGATTTGCTTTAGCATGAGGATGTGCATATAGTCCTGCACACTCCTGACCATGCGTATGCAGGAACCCCTAGTGGTAAAAAGTGCAATAGCAGGTAAAAAAAAAAACCTGGGCTTTTTAAAGAGAAGTTGTTTACCATATATGGACAATTGTTGGCACATATTTATGCAAATGAAAGTGGCTGTGCACAGCACATCAATGGACTCTGTGCATCTTGTCTAAGCCAGCTCAGTTACATCCGGTGCCGCGCCAGAAGCCGTTTCCGCTATTGGCGATAACTTTGTGAAGATGGCGCGGGAGAGTATGACATTACACTCATGGTTAACAAACGCTTCCCCAGATTACCGTGAATGACGTTAATCATATCGTGAGGCAGACAGCCACCCATTAAATGGCTTTAAGTCACCTTATGTCATTGTCAGAAGCAGCAAATCGCCCCAAACAATATCTTTGACTGACCGACAACTCCTCCACCTGTCCCTTAGTCACTTGTTCTCTTTACAGAGATCTTCAGTCCGATCCAGTGCATTATCAACTGCCGTGGGTTCCGGAAATGAACAATAATCAATCATGTTCCAGATGCTGGGTATGCACTGGCACAGGAGCCTCATCCACTTGAGTGGAAACCTCCCTCCGCAGCCATACCCTGGCGCACCTTGGTCTGCAATGGAGTAGCTGTTCCACTGGAATAAGGTGGGTACAGCCCAATTGGTCATTAAGCGACGGCCTTTAGGAGTCGATCAGATCACCACTAATGAAGTGACGACTGCAGACCCTTGTATGAGATGTGATGTTAAAGTCGAATGTTCAATATCCACTTTCTGCGTGTTTCTTTGTCCACAGGAAAAGTGTGGAAACTCAGTATAGAGTTGAACTTTGAGGAGGTCTCACATAACGAGACACAACAATGTTCGGCCAAACTACTGTATTTCCGCCGTTGATAGTCATTACTATAATGAGATATTATATTATATTATATTATATATATATATATATATACACACACTAAAACATAAAAACTTTTAGTATTAAATTTTGTAATGAGAGGAAATGGGTTGTTATGGTCAGAGGAGACAGAATGCCTTTATTGATATATAAAAACAGACTTTCATAGGACTGGAGCCCTGTAATTAGCTTACGTTTGTGATCTTTGTGCTTGAGCATCTCAAATAACGCTTATACTGGCCTGTAATAAACAATAAAAGGATGAACCTAGTGACTGCCATTGTGCAAATTTGAGTGCACAATATTGATGTATGGAATTGTGCAACTGATCCACGGTTAAGAAGAAATTCTTCTATGTGAAAGCAAACCTGAGATTTTCAGCCCTCATCCAAACGAGTCTAGAATCATTCCCTGGTGCAAACTCAAGTATTGGGGCCCAAAGTGTGAAAACTGCATAAATCATAAACTACATAGTCCATTCTTCAACCATCAGACTGATCATGACTAACGATAAATACATTGGTTAGCCAACCGGAAAATAGAAGCTCCAGTGTATACAGTCTTGTGTTCTGGTTGCCAGAAAACCAAAATGCCTAGGCTTAAATAGTGCTAACATAAGGTTATAAATTATGGTGAGAGTTGGTTAGCTAGTTGAGTGCATTAATATGGACTAAGGGAAACAAATGATTATTATCCTCTTCCAACTAGCTTGAACGAATAGCCTAAAAAAGACAGGAAAGCAAACATTTACACACACACACACACACACACACACACACACACACACACACACACACACACCTCAAAAGTGGAAAAGTTAATTTTTTTTTTTCCATAATTTAATTAAAAAAGTGGAACTTTTCTTATTTTCTAGATTCATTACACATATAAGTGAAATATTTCAAGCCTTTTTTGTTATAAGCTTGATTACAGCTTACAGCATATGGAAATCAAAAATCCAACATCTCAAAATATTGGAATAAAGAATTTATAATACAGAAATGTCGACCTTCTGAAAAGTATGTTAATTTATTTGATTGGGGTTCCTTTTGCACGAATTACTGCATCAATGCGGTGTGGCATGGAGGCAATCAGCTTGTGGCTCTGCTTAGGTGTTATGGATGTATATTATATATTATAGGTGAGATTAGAGCATCTCTAAAATGGCAGATCATGTGGGGTGTTCCCGGTATGCAATGATTAGTACATCAAAAGTGGTCCAAGCAAGGACGACTGGCAAACTGGTAACAGGGTCATGGACATCCAAAGCTCACTGATGAGCATGGGGAGCAAAGGCTAGCCTGTCTGGTCCAAGCCCACAGAAGAGCTAGTGTAGCAGAAATTGCTGAAAAAGTTAATGTTGGCTATGACAGAAACGTGTCAGAACACACACTGCATCACACTTGCTGTGTGTGTGGCTGTGTAGCTGCAGAGAAGTCAGATTGCCAATGCTGACCCCTGTCCACCCCTAAAAGTGCCTACAATGGGCAAGTGAGCATCAGAATTGGACCATGGAGCAATGGAAGAAGGTGGTCTGGTCTGATGAATTGCATCTTCTTTTATCATATGGCTAGATAAATAATGATTGAATTGAAAGTACATCAATTTATAGTTACTTTTAATGTTGCATAAAATCCTTGAAACAAGTTGGTTCCTGTTATTACTCCTGAAATAGCAACTATGTACCAAATCTACGCTGTTCCTTCACTTGTCATGTTACTGAGAGCTGGCAAAGGTCTCCATCCAGAAAATGTTTCTGTGTTGGAATACTCAAAGGAAAACTTCCTTTGACCATTATACATCTTAAACATCTTCTCATAGTAAAGTCACCATTAGCAACAAGTACATGCATTTTTTTAAATTTGCAGAGTGTCCAACATACAAGTGAATGCTTTTAGCTGTACCGTCCAGCCCTACTCTAAACAGTATCACGATATAAGGTTTCATATCATTCAGTATCGATAATTATTGATAATTTTTTAAAATGTTTTTTTTTTTTTTTTTTTTTTTTTAAATGGTTGAATTTAACCACTGTATTTTTAACTTACCTACTTTATTAAGGCAAACAACAAATAATTTTAGTTTTAACAGTCAAAAACAAAATAGAATTTAAACAAATATCTTCTCTTATATCTTATATGAAGATTAAATAGATAAGTGTTAAAGAAACTCTTGAACTTAATAAATAAAAATGCTACAAAATGTGTGCAATGTAAAAGGCAAACTTTAAGGGACAACATCGCATTGTAGCGCAGAACGGGACTCCTGGTGCTCTGGTTTGTGTTCAACCTGTTAGCATAGTTAGTCTAGCCTCGTATAAAACTTCCACCTTAACACTTACTTCCGGATAACTCTGTGCTGAGGTCCATGTCGGACGAGTTGAGCTCCTGCTCTGAGGACACAAAAAAACAACACCACAAAGTGGCAAAATGTCACATTTCTTCCTTGCCCTCTGTTCAGAGTCACACGCATGTAGTGCATGCGCTCTCTCACAGCTTGTTTCTCTGTACATTTTTATTCTTTTTGCAAAAGCTTACACACAACATGTTCTGATGTTTGTCAGATGAAAAGAACCCAAACCCCCCCCCCTAAAAAGCTTCCACACTGTTGAGCTGAGATGTCCTTTTCTATTCACAATCTCCTCTGCAGGATCTGAACTCTATTTCGTGAGTGTTCGTGTGTTCTGATGCCACATGGCGATGACGCAACCGAACCCCAGATACGCAACCGGTTATTGGCTGTTTGCTCGTCACTCCTAGCACACTCCTTTATCAAAGCATATGATAGGCTGTTTATGATCCAGGGACGGCACATGCTTGAGGGTTGTTCAAACTTCATGTCTGTTTTATCGAGTGTTATGGCACACTTATATAGCGCTTTTATCCAAAGCGCTTTACACCGTGTCTCATTCACCCATTCACACACACACCGATGGTAGCAGAACTGCCATGCAAGGCGCCAAGTTGCCATCGGGGGCAACTTGGGGTTCAGTGTCTTGCCCAAGGACACGTCGGTATGTGGAGTCACATGGGCCGGGAATCGAACTACCAACCCTACGATTAGTGGACAACCCACTCTACCACCTGAGCAACAGCCGCCCCGTTATACCAAACATTTTTTTTTTTTTTTTTTTTTTTTTTTTTTTAAATCGCTATCGATAAAGGCCTACCGTTGGTAAATGCCGATACAGTTTTATCGCCCAGCCCTAGTTTAGAACGATGCTTTCTTATGTCTGAGAGATCGAGAGAGAGAGAAAGAGACACTTCAGCTGAATCACAAACTTAACCCAACAGCAAATGAGGATAAATTAGTCTTAGAACTAACCAGTCATCCAGAACTATTGTGTCTTGCACAACAGTGAGACAAATAGAAACTCTAACTGGATATCCAAACCACGGCAGAGAGCTGAATCAGAGTTGCAGACATGCTTTATCAAATTTTCTTTTGACTCAGCCTGCTTACAGGAACCCATTTCCACACACATGTTCACATACACTGGCAAAATCAGGAGAAAGATGTGACCCTGCTGAGTTTGAGAGTGAGTGAGCGGTAATTGAACTCAAATGTGGCTCACATTGCCTTGTTCACATCTTGAAAATGTTTTCCACAGTGTATGCCTTATATTCAACAGCACAGCATAAAATAATTACTTATAGCTGTCTTGAAACATATCCAATCTTACAGTCCTTTACATAGTAGCTGGCTCCAACAACATAACTTTTTTTTTGGACTTGCCACCCTCTCTTCAGAGGACCATTGAGACTTTTAGTCCATTGAGAGCATTTTAGTGTTATTAGCAAATAAGTTCCCATAAAGAAGGAGAATATAATCTAATAAGACAGCATTGAGAAGTGCAAAAGATGACAATACTTTATAAAAAAAAAAAAAAAAAAAAAAAAAAAAAAAAAAAAAAAAAGAGGGGGAAAAACAGTGAAAAAAGGAAAAGATGAAAAAAATACTGAAGTAATAAAGCTTCATGTGAATCTCTGCAAAACAATAATTCATAGCTAAAGAGTTTTTTTTGTTTTGTTTTGTTTTATTTTACACCATACACTATGCTGTATTTATTAATTATTTACTATATTTATTCAATAATTTTGTCTCAAAAAGCAGTCCTTACCAATCATGTGGTTGCCTCTTAGGTCTTTCCCTCTTGGGCGTGGCTTTCTATTTTTATATTGCACATCTATGGAATGTCTCACCTTCCTACAACAGTCCTTCAAGCCTCACTGCTTACATGCACACTCTTTATGGGCAAAGCACCCAAGAATAGAAAACAAACTCTGAGAAACATCTTGGCTTTCTTAAAATGTTCTTTTCCAAGACACAAAAGATTAAACAAACATATTACAAAAAAATAATAGCAGGGGACATAAAAAGCCAACAAGCGCTTTAATTCCTGCACTATTCACTTGATTTGGATGTAAATACCCTCAACTTAAAGCTGAAGGTCTGCACTTTATGCTCATATTGTATTATACATAACATTATTTCAATTCAACTAAAACACACCGTGGTAGACAGTTAAAATAATTGAAGATAGCATAGGTTAGATATAATTTAGTCACTGATTCTGGTGCATTAAGTCACAAGCCCCACATTCACATGTGACACATTCATAAGTTTATTTGCAGCCTTCTACCGCCAAAACCCAAAGACTGCAGACAAGCGCAATTTTAATCAGCTACTCGGACAAGGGTGAAGATCTGAATAATCAAGCTTTATTCCCGACTTCCCCTCTAGACTCCAAACCAAACCAAAGCAACACAGAGTGTTGCACAGAAAATAAATCATTGTTCATTTTTTGCCTAAGAGTATGGGATCAGTAAATGGATACCTATAAAGTTTTGTTAAAAGCCTTTAACTCAAATAAAATAAAATAAAATTTTTGGTTTTCGCACCATTATGTGTAAACTCTAGAGACTGTCATGTGCAAAATTCCCAGGACATCAGCAGTTTCTGAAATAATCAAACCAGCCTTTCTGGTACCACATTCAAAGGTCACAGAGATCGCACTCTTTCTTCACTCTGATGCTTGATGTGAACATTAACTGAAGCTCTTGACCTGTATCTGCATGATTTTTTTTTTTTGCATTGCTGTTACATAATTGGCTGAATAGATAAATGCATACATGTGCTGGTGTACAGGTGTTCCTAATCAAGTGGACGGTAAGTGTATATAAAATGCCATGATAAATCAAGGCCACATAATGCTTAGTCCTGTACTTTGCTCTTCTACCTTGTGCTAGTCTTTGCAGAGCTGTACAACAATAACCATGATCTTTCTAGAAAATAATCTGAAAACAATTCCTAGTTCCTAGAGCCTCTAAGGGTTCCAGACAGCTACTTATTTATTTTCTATTTACCATGCTTTATAAAGCAAGTAACTAATGATGATTTCTATTACTAAATGAAATGGCTCAAATTGCTTTGGTTAGGTTAAAGTTTGAGCTTTAAGTGTTAAACCTCCTTGGAAAAAAAAGACTCTTCTTATGCGTCCTTCAGGCTAAATGGTTACCCATGATACAAACAAACAAAAAAAAAAAATCCTGTGCTGATGAGAATAACAGGAGCCTCTTATAGAAATGAATTTGCCCTGTGGAGCTCTGGTTCAGGGTGACGTCAGGCAGCTAGCATGTGATGTGGAAGAACTTGTGCTAGGCTGACAGCCATGACTAAACTAGTATGGTTGAAGCTGAATTTTTCCTTATTTCCAACCTTTTCTACACAAATGAAAGTGTGTGTGTTTTTAAATACCAGGACAGTATCCAAGCAATCCATATGCTGATCTGATTGCTTACTGTTTTTATGCCCAGAGTCTGCTTTGATGTGTATAGATCTAAATAACTGCTTCGTGTTGATTGTGTTCTGCTTATTATTATGATATGTGTGATTTGATGTATGATGACGGGAATTTTTTAACACCTGGAAATACCTTGACTAAGGACCGTTAAAGTGGTATGCCTTCAGAATACCAGTTAGGCTTAAGAAAAGTTACTGGGAGTATTTCTATGTAGAGCAGGGTTCAGACTACATAATGTTTTGGGTCTATAATAATGTACATTATTTGTCAAGAACTCAGACCCCTGCTTGCACCCAAAATTTCATACAAGTCATCATAGAAGGGACAGGAATCCTTCAGTTCAGCGGACTCTCCACTTCGACGCATTTTATCACAGATGCTCATGCACTTGTGTCATAGTTTTCTTTTTATATTTACTTTTACGCAGTATTGTAGTGTTCTGTTATAGCCTCTTTGCTTCATTTTTTGAGAAAATGAAAAACACTTATGTTCTTATGTGTTGAGGATAACTGGCGTTTAATGCAATCCTCTTTCCAAATTTCAAGAAATGCACAGCTCTCCTCCTGAGACCACACAACCCTGTGACCTGACACGGTGAGAAGTTGTGTGTTGTTTTCAGCAGTGACGGAACATGGCTGCAGGTACGGCAAGCTTCCAGATACACATGTCGAAACGAAACGCAAAGTGGATCGGGACCTCGTAGCTTTCACCTATCATGAAGAAATCGAACCACAAACGGACCCACAAACGAACCTTTGCTCGTTTTTGGGTCCTTTTAGAGGAGTCTGAGATCACTTGGTTTGTTCACATATACACGCTGAACCACTCCGAGAGCGTCTGGAGGGCTCAAGCGAACTCGGTGCGAAAACACCCTAACAGCTACTTGCGTCCAACAAACAGAAAGAAACTGGATAAGACAGGAAAAGAGAGAGACACTGCATGCTACTCCATACAAAACAAATGTCCACCCCCCCCCCCCCCCCCATTATGTTACCCATAAAGCAGAGCACTTTAACCATCTGCTACTGTTGTAAACACATAGCTACCTCTGCCGCCACTCCTTGCATTTACCTAAATTTATTGCACACAATGGCTATCAAACACACAGAAGAACATGGCATTGCTGAGCAGAACAAAAAAAAAAGTAAAGTCATCAGAATGGTTGAGTTAGATGGTTTAGAAAAACAAGGGAGTTTGGCTATAATAAATTGAATCATTGACTCACTGTCTGCAGCACGGCTAGAATTCTCCTGAGCTGCTGGTAGGGTTTTATATTCAGTGAAGCTGGGGGTTATGCTGGCCTCGGAAGAGAAGCTGTTCTCAGACGCTCTGGGTGGAGATGAAGTCTCCACCTGCCTGTTAACCAGTGGCTCAACCCGTCTGCTTAGCAGTGATGAACTCTCTGCTGTGCTAGGAGACTCAGCCTTCCTCAGAATAGGTTCAGGAATTCTTGCAGCCGAGGAAGTCACATCAGCTCTTCGAGAGGCAGCTAACGGTTCCTGTGCTCGTGAAAGGGTGATCTCTGCCCTCCTGGGTGAGCTCGGCTCTGGAATTCTGTTATGCAGCGAGACCTCCTGCCGCCTCAGGCCAAAGCGGTTCATTCCAGGGCTGGGCAAGCTGTCCACCTGTTTGGAGGAGATGTCGATGGAGATTTCAGTGCGGCGTGAAGGCTCCATGCGCCGCCCACTGCTCTTCGGAGAGCGCTGACCACTGGATGAGGACTCTGAGCCATGTCTGGAGGAATTTTCGGAGTTTCGGGATCCCAGCTCGTGAAAACGACTTGTGGCTGAGGAGCGAAGGGGATTGACGTTTCGGCGTGAAAGCAGTGAAGGATTTGTGGGCGAATCAACCTCCTCTACTTCGAATGACCTTTTCAATGCTGCAGATAAAAAAATTTTAAAAAAAGAAAGAAAAATGAAAAAATGTGAGACTTTCACTGTAGATTCAAGGACCAATTTGATAATGCTTAAGATATGAAAATAGAGTGAAAGATGGTTTGGAGGGTGTAAGGTGGAGGTAAGATTATTTTATTTATAGTCATAGTCTCTCTTCATCTCTATCAGCTGGACTGTAATGGGGTCAGCTACACACAACTCTCTGCTTACACTCTCTCTCTCTCTCTCTCTCTCTCTCTCTCCCCACACACACACACACACACACACACACACAATTCAATAACGTAAATACAATTGATTGAACCAGAATAGTCACAGATTAAAAAGGAATACTCAAAAATAATAATAAAAAAGTAATAATAATAATAATAATAATAATAATAATAATAATAATAATAATATTTCCCATGACTGTATTTTATTAAAGAGCACATAGATCCAAACTGAGATCACATGGGCCTCCCAGGACAAAATCAAGGTTCAGTTTAATGTATAGCAATAAGACAGCATCAAATCAAAGCTCTCACGTAAGAGGTAAAACCATAAATTGCTAATTTATCTGTATCTATATCTGTATTTATATCGGATATATACGAAGCAGATTTCCATTTTTAAATAGTTGTATCAGATAATCAGTTCCTCGAAATAAAATATAAAATGGCATTTCGAGTTGAAAGCTGAAATATGAACAACATAGCGATTAATAAAATAACCTAGACCTACCTGATTTGACACGTTTCACGCGTTTTGAAAATATTGCCGCCATGTCAAAATGTCAAAACGCCGCCATGAGCGTAGCCCTACACGGTGAGGTCAATTTTATGGTAAGCCAAAAGGGTCGTTATTCGCCTGCATCGTTACACCGTTTTAAGTTTAAAAACGCCATTTTCTAATCGCAGCCAGGCGTTAAATTAATTTAAGTTAATAGGCACGTTAATTTGCTCATTAAAAAGCAAAGAGAAGGAACTTTGTTTTACCTCGCTATTATTGGTGTTTTTAATGTGTTGTGTGTTGAATAAACGAATCTACGGCAAGTCGGATCATTCAATCGTCAAAACACCAATGACGGATTAAATAGGTACAGATTTTGTCTCTGCTGTCCATGAATATTTATCATTATTAATAATGAGCGAAGGGCATCAGGTCTGGGATTATCAGACAACAGAAGTCCGGTGCAGTCGTTTATTGTCTGTTTGCAGCGTAAAACAAAGTTCCTTCTCACCATTGTTGATGTTTTGCAGATTGAATGATTTGACTAGCCGTAGATAATTCAAACACAGTAGAGGGGGATCTTTGTAAATGAGTAAATTAATGTGCCTATTCAGCGATGTGTGATGTTAACGTTATGCCAGTTGGCGTGTGATGCTAACTTCACGCCTGCGATTAGACAACGGCGTTTTTAAACTTAAAACTGCGTAAAGATACACGCAAATAATGACTCATTTGGCTTTCTATACCACACTCATATCTAAGTTATGACCTACGCAAGCAGGTATCTGAATTAAGCCAATAAACTAGAGTTGCACCGATGTATCGGCCAATAATCGGTATCGGCCGATAAAGGCAATTTTTCATGCCATCGGCCGATAGTTTAAAAACATCCGATGATCAGGGCCGATTATATTCTGTCAATCAAAAGAGGGCGGGAAAACACA
>JANDJT010000102.1:24588807-24599649 GCA_024331685.1 Stegophilus panzeri | reverse complement strand
TACTGTGAAACAACTTGTTGAAATGGAAAGAATAAAGTTTTTATTTGCATTTCTTTCAGAATTGTGGAATTAATTATAATTAATTTAAAAGAAGGCATAAAAGGCAGAACTATTGGTATCGGCTGATATCACTTTGAATAATCGGTTATTGGTATCGGCTGAGAAATTTAGTATCGGTGCATCTCTACAATAAACCAATCCCATTGCTACATTTGTTCAAGTATGTCAGAGAAGATTACCTACAATTCATAGGTCACTCCCAAATAGACCAATTATTAACAACAACAACAACAATAATAATAACAATAATAATAATAGTGTGGTTACCAATGTTCTAGGCATGTATCTGAATGTGAATATGTACATACAGTTTGGACTGAACAGATAATGTGTCCTAAATGAATACAAAAACAGATACTAACAACAGTCTGAGTACTATTTTCCACTTATGTCATACTGAAAGCACAAGTTTAAAGCCCCACCCCCACCTTAAAACCTGCACAAAAAGACTTGAATTTGAATTAATTCTTTTCCCAGCAGTGTTTCTAAAGTACAGATGAGGCCAAAAGTTTGCATACATCTTGGCTGAAGACATTCAAGCTCAATTTTTCACAACTCCACACATTTCATGTTACCATGCATTTCCTGTGTTAAGGCAATTAGGGTATTTACTTTATTTCCATTAAAAGGTCAGTTCAAATTAATATCTAAGAGGCAGATTTATTTCAGCTTTTATTTACTATATCAGATTTTCAGTGAGTCAAACGTTTACTTGCACTTTGTTAGTCTTTGGTTGCGTTGCTTTTTAAATGCTTGAACTTGAATGAAATGCTTGGGGTAGCTTTCTACATTATGGAATGGGATTTTTGCCAGTTCCTTCAGATAGAACTGGTGTAACTAAATTAAAGGCAGATGCATTTCAGCTTTACTTCACTATATGAGAATGCCAGTGGGTCAAAAAGTTTTTGTGACCTCCTTGCTTGGACACACTTCTTCAGTTCAGTCCACAAATTTTCTATGGAATTCAAGGTCATGGCTTTGTGCTTCTTTCCTGAAAGATGCAGTGTCTGTATGGTCCCAAGAAGTATACGGTATATTTATATGCAGTTCCATACAGTTGTTTGTACAGATGTTCACGGTACCTTCAGCTGTTTGTAAATTGCTCCTAAGGAGGAACCAGATTTGTTTCTCAAGTTGATTGGATTTTCAAGGGCAAAAAGGCACTGTCTCTAAAGATATGTTCTGTTACAGCCACAGGTGCACTTCCATCAACTGCTAATTATGATAATTAGCTGATCAGAAGCTTCTAATAGTCATTACATCAATTTCTGAAATCTTCCAGACTGTTTAAAGAGATGGTCAACTTGGTGGAAACTTTTGACCCACTGGAATGTGTGATGAGTATATACATCTAATTGGCTCAAAGGAATGTGGTGTATGAGGTAGGACACAAATGTAAAATGTTGTATAAAATTTTGGTGAAGAGAATCAGAAAGTGAACTGAGCTTTTATGGAATAACATAAAAAACGTGTAAAAAAAATAAAATAAATAGCCAGGCAAAGACCAACAAAATAAAAAAATAAAAACTGTATTTCATTTCAGTATGTGATATGAATTTGTCAAGACAAAAATCTAGTCAGTTTGGTTATGGCACACCTTGCAACTCTATAGGCACAGGTAAACTGATATTTTTGGCGATGCTGTTAGCTTGGTTACTTGTTCAGTTTGCTTTCTTTATCAGCACCAGTTTGATAAAATGTTGCTCTTTATCTTTTATCTTTATCTTTTTCTTTTACAGTTTCATTTTAGCTCATAGCCTCTCCCCAAAATAGAACAGAATCTCCTTAATTGAATTGTACTTAATTCAGCCCGGGTTTGTAGTGGAGGGCATGGAGACAGAAACTGATGATTGAGTTGTATGTCAATCCAGTTTAACAATGCATTATCGGGATGAGGATATAGATATAGGACGAGGATACAACCCTTGGCAAAATGTATGGAATCATCACACTTGGAGGATGCTCACCCAGATTTTTTACTTCATAGCAAAAAGACAAATCACAGATATGACACAAGACAATTTTGTTTAATAGCTGAACATTCTAGCTTCATGAAACATACCTCAAACAAATTAAATTAAATTGTTTTAATTAATGTCATATTTTTTTCCAGATCAAGTTGTTCCTCCACTGGCTTTTTTTTCTTTAAGGGATGGATTTCACTAATGAAAATATTTTCCATCAAGCTGGTTCCAAATTTCTAGAATAACGGTTGACAGATCAGCTTTGCAGGATGGAGCCTTGTCATGGACCAATTTTTTTCAATTTCCACCATAAATTATAAACCGGATTGAGATCCAGACTGTTTGCTGGCTAGGTCATGGAGGTGATATGCCTTTCCTGAAGAAAAGCTTTAATACTCTTTGCTCTGTGGTAAGATTATCATTATCATCCTGAAAACTGACTTCATCATCCTCAAACCTATTTTCTATCAATGGAATGAGAAACACGTTCAAAATTTCAGTGTGCACCTGTGCATTGGTCTCCCCCGGTCCTTTATCTGACATGAAACCCCATATCCTAAATAAGTGGAGACATTTGATTGTTTTCTTCAGGCAGTCATTTTTATGTTTCATTAGAACAGCACCAGACAAAAGTTCCAGCATCGTCTCCTTGGCCAATGCAGATTCGAGATTCATCACTGAATATCATTTTCACCCAATCATCCACACTCCATGATTGCTTCTCTTTAACCCACTGTTAGCTTGTTTTCTTCTGTTTAGGTGTTAGTGCTGGTTTTCGTTTGGCTTTTCTATACGTAAATCCCATTTCATTCAATCGATTTCACAGTTCTGTCACAAACATTGACTCCTGTTTCCGCCCATTTGTATTTCATTTTGAGTTTTCTGTGCTGATGCTTTTCAGTCTTCCTTGGTATTCCCAAATGTTTTCCTTTTGTAACCTTCCCATTTTGTTTATACTTGCACCAAATTTTAGACGCAGCTGACTGGGAACAACCAACATCTTTTGCCACACTCCATGTTGGATTTCCTTGAGTTTTATAATCTTTTCCATTGTTTCAATTGACAACTCTCTTGTTGGGGCCATGCTTCCTTTCAAAAAGTCCAAGCTTACGGTCTGTAAGCACTCTTTTAACTGCAGACTAATTTGCATTTTTAGACTTGTGCTGGTATTTGTTTTAGAAATGCAAATTACAAGGTGATTCCATATTTTTTTTCCTCTACTTGAGCTGTGGAAAAAATTCCATTAATTAAAATTATTTAATTTAACTTGTTTGAGGTATGTTTCATGAAACCAGAATGTTCAGCTTTTAAACAAAAAAAAATTGTCATATTTGTGATTTGTTTATTTGCTATGGAGTAAAAAAGCTGGGTGAACATCCTCTAAGTGTGGTGATTCCATAATTTTTGCAAGGGGTCATATAATGAGGATATATCCATCACCTGGAATATTCATACTTATTACATTCTAATATAAATATGCATTCTATCAAGTTAAAAAAAAAAATATTCTAATAATATTTTGTCTGTACTGTCTATCTAAATATAAGGAAAACATACTATATGTTGATTAACATGACAAATTACAAATGATATTCTGTTAGGCTGTAATATTTGTCTTTTTTGAAGGTCATAGATGTGAAAGTCAGTGTACTATCCATCCATTTTCTGTACTACTTCTGGGCACAATTGCGCGCGCACACACACACACACACACACACACACACAAGCATTCACGCACTATTGACAATTTGGAAATGCCAGTTAGACTACAACGCATGTCTTTGGACTGGGGTAAGAAACCCGAGTATCCAGAGGAAACCCCTGAAGCACTGGGAGAACATGCAAACTCTGTACACACATGGCAAAGGCAGGAATCGAAACCCCAACCCTGGAGGTGCGAGGCAAACATGCTTATATTTCAGATCATTTTGCTCTGCAATGCAACTTATTAGAGGTTGCGAGGTACAGTCTGATGTTGATTTACAATTTTACTCTTCTTCTTTTTATGGAAAAGGTATTATTTTAAATTTGATTTATACATTATATTCAAAAAAAGGATTTTGTGTTTGGCCACTGAAAATGGAGTAAATATGGTGGCACTAAGGAATTCTTTAGTGACTTCTGCTGAGACCTCTGGAGGGTCTCATTATAATTCAACACAATGTGAGACAATTACTGTTCCAGAGATAACTTACATGCTACCTAAGCTTCGCTACTTGGGAGCCACCTCTCTTTATCTCTATAACCTTTGATTTGCCATATACAAATTGAGCTTCAAGATGTAACTTATTTAAACTCGCTATTACCAGGAAATCAAAGTCAGGCCATATTACTCCAGTCATATTCAAGCTATATTAGCAGCCTATGACTGCAGTGTCCTGGATATGATGTTATTGTTCAGATTACTGTTCAGTTTAAGAGTAGTTTACTAAATGTTGTTTGACATTTTGGTTTTATGGATAAAAGTCTGGATAGAAAGTATGCTTTTCCCCAACAAATGCCAAACTGAATTTCAAAGCTGGAACATATTTCAGCTAGGCCATGTTTAAAAAAAAAAAAAAAAAATCATACTGTCAGCTTTACATTAAAGATTTTTTAGCTTTGTATGATTTGTAGTAGCAGCTGTGCCACACAACACCACTAGAACTGTACCAAGTGGAATGGTTATTATTAAGTCGGGTAACATCTGCCTGTTTATTAAACAGTCTCATAACAATACTGAACCTTTCTGAATAAATTCTAATCCTGATAAGTCACTGAGAACTCTTACTGCAAGAAGCTTTTGTTCCTAGGGTTGCTCATGGTCCTTCACAAAGGTGTCTACTGTGGAGCTCTAGGCCTTCACCTTAAATAGTCAGGCAATGGCATGCTTAACATAGCAGAACATGTCAGCCAAGCACACATGGATTTAGTTTCTTTTCAACACACAGAAAGACTGATTTGGTCCCTACTCTGCAGGAAACTGAGAGCTGAGAAGTGTCATACAGCACATCTTGTGCTCATGGATAAGACAAAAAAGCTGTGTTTTGTGTGTGTGTGTGTGTGTGTGTGTGTGTGTGTGTGTGTGTGTGAGAGAGAGAGAGAGAGAGAGAGAGTCTGTCTTAAGGAAGTCATAGCAAGGGGTACACTCAGCTAAGACATGACTGGATTTTAGGGTTATCTGACTGTCAAAACCTAACCACAGACCACCCAGATGCTTTATAAGTCTGGCTGACTAGAATCACAAAATGTATTAAAAACTTAAAGCTGTCTGTCATCTTTAAAAAGGCTTTTAAAGAGAAGACTTTCAAAACTTAAATCGGACAGCTTTGAAATATATTCAAAATATTAAAATATAGGCACAAATAGCAGTCCTCTGAGGTCACAAAGTCATTTTCAAATAGATGCCAATTTACAATTACACTTGGTCAGTTTATTTTAGAAATTTCTTCACAGCAATGCATGTAAATAATATATGACAACATTTATGCATGAGCAAAATTTCATAGTGATTTTCACCTGTTGGCAGCTGTGTTTGCTGACTGCAAGAATTGTTATTTTAGTAAACAAGGATGTGTCCCCTCATTTATAAAAAAAATAAATAAATAAAAATCATACTCCAAAATTTGAGAAGTTCTAAACAGTTTCTGTCAGGGATTTCTAGGGGAGGCAGATACAAGTGCAGACTTTATTGAAATAAAGTGCAGTCAGATAACCAAATCCATGAAAACAAGAAACAGAACTAGAACAGAGAATACTAGGCAAAACATCCAGGTAATAAACTGTACTGTGGAACACACAACAACACTGCAGGTATCTCTAATGGTCAAATTACATTACATTTTTAGATTAAAAAAAATAAATAAATAAATGTTCTGAAAATATTGGACATTGTTTTCACAAGATTTATACAGCATATTTAGTTCATATAAGTAGCACCCTAAAAATTCACTGGCCTATAGCACCCATGCAGTTGATTATATTAATAATATAACGCATAGTCTTGAGGTGGTATTTGCAAAATTTTGTGAACTTGAGATAAACAGCCTAGGAGAATTTTGAAAAAGTATAATACTTTGGGTATTATTATTATTATTATTATTATTATTAAAAGCATTATCTGCAAAGAACTCTGCGTTACCCAAGGAGATAGACAAAAATACAATAAAAACATTCCGTACAATCATTACAAACCACAAAGTTAAGAAGATATGCACAGAAATATGTACTCATATTTGGACTTGGTGGAGTTAGATAGTTTGAGTGGCAAACACAAAAATTGGTGCAGAGAATTTTGGGTCAGTCCTCTATCAGTCTAATCAATTTTATGATGACTGTCCAGTAACAGACCTGTCAAATATTTGCTGAACTCCAGTCTTAGCCTCATATGCTAAAAATATTGTTAATATACCTGTTGTACACTTTTTTTTTATACACAACCCTCAAAATATTCAAGGTTGCAGTCAGATGGCTGTATACAGTTCTATGTGTGCACACTTCCAGGTGATAGGAAACAAACTTCTAATCCATGACACAATGAGCCTTTTTGGACCAAGACACAGTCACTGGATTGGAAAGAAATTCAAGGAATCCTGACTTTAAAAGATATTAATGAGTTTTGTGTGAAGCACTTCACTTTGAGAGGCTAGAAGAAAAGGTTTGTGGTTGGATCTGTCAGGTCGGTTAAAACCCTTACATTGCAACTTATACATTAGCAGGAGATTTAGAATCAGTTGTCACATTATCAAAGAATCAAAAGTTGGGTGGTGTCCTTTTGATCAAAAACTATATTGCTCATTTCATTCCATACATGCAACATTGGCCTGTAACATCAATATGATTCTGCTTCACCATGCAATTCTTTAAATAACTTCTTGCCTGTAGATGATATTTGCCAACTTTTGTATGATTTAATTGACTAGGACAAGGGGACCCCTTGCCCTCCACAATTTAAAGTTTTCCCTATGGCATGATCCAACCCTTAATGAGTTGGTCCAGGATGCATGCAGATGTTCCTTTTGTTGGCTGAGTATCAGTCAAAATACTGCATCTTTCAGAAAATGTTGTGTTTATGGTTAGGATTATCAGGAGGTACAAACACATAAAACATGGAACTGTAATATTGTCTTGCCTGAAGTGTGACCAGTGTATTAAACAGTGTATTTATTAATTAACGGCAGAGTATCATGTATTGTAATTCAGAAATCAACAAGTAATTAAATTCAATGAAATTAAAGTGTCTAACTGGAGCATTTTATGGAAGAATGGAAGGTCTTTAAGTGCTCAACTCATACACCAAGGCATATGCAAATATTGAGTGTGTGCTGCTACAGCCTTAAAATGTGGTTGGGAAGTGGGTCTGCACAGATGCAATGGTTCCTGTGCACACACTCATTCTGCATTGAGTGCTCAGCTGTAAGGTAAACACATGGACACACATTTAACCTTTCGCACACAGATCTGTCAGTGCTCTGGCTGCTCCACACTGATGCTCATTGCCTCAGCCACAATTGTTCTAACAGCTCCTATGGTTTATCATACCATACAAATATGTGCCTGTATGCATGAGTGTGCATGTTGTTTATCATGTAAAACATGCAACAAATGTATCTCTTTGTGTGTACAAATCTAAAGAACATGTGGACAGTGCAATGTTTACCGTAGCCCCTTTTAAAAAAAAAACATCTATAAGAGATTAGGTACGATATTCAGTGTGAAATTTTAAGCTCCAGTATCTCTAGATATGGCAATGCAGCAAGGAACAATACAGTGGACAAGATACTACTACTAGGGGCCATCCCTTTTAATTTTTACAGCTTTCATTCACTTATTTATATCTCCAAATAGCATTCATCACATGCTCTCAGCTACTTTTCACACATACAGTATGAGATTTTCTATTTGTGTGATAGATCCCACTTTGTTCTCACTTTGACCCTGCATTCACATCAGCAAGCAACAGCCAACCATTAATTTTCTATGTACATGTGTGACATGGAGCTGCGATTTTGACAGGTAAGTTGAGATTTATGCAGATTTTTACCCTCTTCCACATACATGACACCCACTAGATTCGCTAGTGTCGCTGTGACTTACAGGGGAGAAAGAGTATGCCATCCTTCCAGGCAGCATGGCCAATTTTGCTCTTTTGATTCCTGGTGATGGATGGCTGTGGCATCATCAGGAGGTTTTGTGGGGGTTTTTTTTCCAGCTATCAAATTCAGTATGGAAACAGATATGTTCTGATAATATTGTGTCAGAATGTATCCTATACATAAAAACTTAATGATTGGTTCTCAGTAGAACTAATAGCACACTTTTTTTTAATAGATATGCACTGCAGATATTATAAGCTAACCTCTGATATAGTGGTGATATATATGTGTCAGTAAATGCAAGAACATATAAATGTTAGTATTTATGAGGCAACTGGCAGATTGTAAAATGCAACAAAACCTCATTTTTTAAAAAGACTTCTTGTAAGGTTCCTAGCTAATCAACCTGCTAGTTGCAGAAACTGGGAAGTAATTGGGTTTGGCTACAAGCTCCTTAATTAGCTAAAATGACAACACTTAATGTTTCATTTCAAGTTGCATTCGGTAACATTACTCATTAATAACATACCACAAGCATAATAAAGCTCATTATTAACCAATGTATTTATTAATTAATGGCAGAATATCATGTATTGTAATTCAGAAATCAACAGGTAACAGGTTTACAGCAGCTAATGAAATTAAATTTTTAAAAATGAAAGCGTCTAACTGCAGTTTATGGAAGAATGGAAGGTCTTTAAGTGCTCAGCTCGTACACCAAGGCATATGCAAATAATGAGAAGTCATTCTTTGCACTGTTCCTACCCTAAGAGAGACATCTGGCATGGACTTTTAAAGGTCTTGTCTGACTATGGGCAGGGTATTTTAGTCTATGTGTCCAAAAAAGAAAAACAAAGAGCAGTAGCAGTACACACACCCAACTATATTAAGTCTCACTCCTTAGAAGGAGCCTGAGATCAACACCAGAAGTGTGGAGACAGGAAAACTGCAAATAGACAGTAGATAAGCTGCAAGCTGATATCTTTGTTAAGTCTGGAAGATGGACTGATCATCAGCCTTCAGCTGAAGGGATTAGCCTGCATGTTTATCAGCAGAAGAATTCATTTGGTGCGTCACTTGATATAACCGATAATTCTAGTATTAATCTGCAGAATAAGTATTGCACAGAAGTAGAACATATTTCAGATAAGATAAGATGGTGGTCCTCACATGAATCTACATTAAATGTTTTAATAGCCAAACAAACTGCTACACTGGAGACTAAGTAGCAAAGACACTGTTCATAAAGAAACTATTTGCCTTTACAATGTGGTCAGTCAGGTGTACAGGCTCCACAAATAGTTATGTTTAATGGTGCAATTTCACGTGCCATAAGGGTTCAAGCTCACCAAGAGCCTAAATGGCTGCATGATGAGAGGTTGTATCATGCTTGTACAATTTAACAGTGAAGCAAGACCTATCCTGAAATGATTGTCTTGGATCTCCCAAAATTAAAAGAGATGCCAATTTAGGATGTTCACAGCAGGCAACTTGCAATCCCGAGCGACAAAATTAGCTTCTTAATAAATAAATAAATTATGTTGTATGTTTGGAGCAAAATTATAATAATACTTTTTCTGTCTGTCTCCTATCACAGAGCCAATGGTATGCTGTTTGTGTGGCGAAAGTGTGTTTAAAGGGCACTTTTCGGGGCACTATTTACTATCCAAAACACTTTGACACTTCCTGTGTAATTTCGCCCTCAAAACATTTTTCCTCTCTGGTGCTCCCCCTTCCTGGTTTCAGGAATATGTCCTGTCTCATTTGGAAAGTGTGAAGGCCCAGGAGATTGACTAACAGAGACTCACTAACAGACACACAACTTGTCGTACATTATACACTGACTTTAGAAACAAGCCAAGTGATATAACTTCAGACAAATGCACATGTCCTGTGTGTGTGTGTGTGTGTGTGACAGAGAGAGTGAGAGAGAGAGAGTGTGTTTATGTATACATATGTCAATGAAGTGGTGTGTGCGTGTCTGTCAGGTGAATAGGGTGAAGTATGAATAGGGGTGCTGAGAGAAGAGAATTGCAGGGGGATAAAAGAGATGTCAGAGCAAGTTACTGCCAGGGAATGAAGGGAATAAAGAATGCATAGTATTTAGATGTTATTCCCGCAGTTATGTTTCATGAGGAAAGGTTTATGGAGTGTAAATAATTTCTAATTGTAATATAATGAGGATTTTTGTTCTGTCATTCGTTGTTGTCCGAGTGTGCAGTTCAGAGACACACACTGGATGTAATTAGCATACACTCACTTTTTGTTCCCCTCACACAGAAAAATACAGAACAAATTCCTACATGATCTTCAGAGCATAATCATTTAGCGGAGTTTAAAAGAAAAACAAAGTGAGCGACAGACCACTGTGGCAGATGGGCAAAATGAAAGAATGACATTATTAACCAGCACTAGGTAGATTAACTCTTATAGTCATCTGTTGAAAAAGATAAACCAAAAGCATTAATGTTTCCATGACCACATATTAAATGGGAAAAGTTGTCAAACTTGTCCAGATAGCAAGAAGAATATGATGTAGGAAGAAGAACACTAACCTTCAAAGTCTGAAATGATCCCCTCCAAATGAGCATTAACAGTGGAATCAGACATTTTGTGGGTGAATATGAAAGCTCGGTATTCTGTTTCCCAGCAAGGCAATCTCTCGCAGAGGCACTCCAGCCTCTGGCCTCCAAACAAATCCCAAATTAGGAGGCAATGGGGGGGGGGGGGGGGGGGGTGGGTTG
>JANDJT010000102.1:24567180-24580853 GCA_024331685.1 Stegophilus panzeri | reverse complement strand
ACACACACACATACACACACACACTGATCAGCCATAACACTAAAAGTACTGATAGGTGGCATAACATATACATGAATAACATCAACTATCTCATTACAACATATTAGGGATATATTAATGTATTATACGTGTAAACTTTCGATGACAACTTTTAACCTTTACAGACCACATTTCAACAACTGCAGGCCCTGTAGGTTCATTCTGTACAAATCAGACCATACCTCTCTGAACAGGCTACACAGCTACTAGTCCAGGCTCTTGTTATCTCAAAACTGGACTATTGCAACGCACTACTCTTGGGCCTCCCAGCCAGCTCCATCAAACCCCTTCAAATGATTCAGAATGCAGCAGCACGCCTTGGGTTCTTTTGGGCTGGTTGAACTCATGTCACACCCCTGTTCATCTCCTTCCACTGGCTTCCTGTACCTGCCTGCATCAAAGTCAAGGCCTTGATGCTCACATACAAGACCTTGTCTGGAACAGCACCCCCGTACCTCATCACTCTCCTTGAGGTTTATGTTCCCTCACACAACTTGCGATGAATTAACGACCGACGCCTGGTAGTGCCTACTCAGCAAGGCATGAGGTCCTTTCCAGAACCTTCAAACTGACTGTCCCTCAGTGGTGGAATGAACTTCCAACCTCAATCCGGACAGCAGAATCTGTCACCATCTTCAAAAAACAGCTAAAAACCCACCTCTTCTGTAAACAATTAACTAACCCCTAACTTGCCAATCCCCCCTCCCCTGCCCCCTTTTTATATTTGTAAAAAAAAAAAAAAAACATTCTGCACTTACACCTCTACTCTGTAAGTCACTTTGAATAAAAGCATCTGCCAAATGAATAAATGTAAAAATGCAAATGTAAATATTATTCTGCAACTGAACAGTCAGTTCTCGAAGTTGATGTGTTGGAAACAGGGAAAATGGGCAGGTGTAAGGATCTGAGTGACTTTGACAAGGGTAAATTTGTGATGACTAGACAACTTGGTCATAGCATCTCCAAAACTGCAGGTCTTGTGGGGTGTTCCCAGTATGCAGTGGTTAGTACCTACCAAAAGTGGTCCAAAGAAGGACAACCGATGAACAGGTGATAGGGTCATGGGCACCCAAGGCTCACTGATGCATGTGGGGAGTGAAGGCTAGCCTGTCTGATCTGATCCCACAGAAAAGTTACTGAAATTGCTGAAAAGTTGGCTGGCTATGATAGACGTGTCCTGCAGCTTGCTGTGTATAAGGCTGCGTAGCTGCAGACCGGTCAGAGTGTCCATGCTCACCCCTGCCCTCCACCAAAAGTGCCTACAGTGGGCATGTGAGAACTGGACCATGGAGCAATGGAAGAAGGTGGCCTGGTTTGATGAATATTGTTTTCTTTTCCATCATGTGGACGGCCAGGTGCATGTGCATCACTTACCTGGGGAAGAGAATAAGTCTATGGGAAGAAAATAAGTCAGCGGAGGCAGTATGATGCTCTGGCCAATGTTCTACTGGGAAAGCTTGGGTCCTGGCATTCATGTGGTTGTTGACAGGTACAACGTGCCTAAACATTGTTGCAGACCAAGTACACCCCTTCATAGCACCAGTATTCACTGGCCTCTTTCAGCAGGATAATGTGCCCTGTCCCACTGCAAAAACTGCTTAGGAATGGGTTGAGTAACATAACAAAGAGTTCAAGGTGTTTACTTGGCCTCCAAATTCCCCAGATCTCAAGCCAATCGAGTATCTGTAGGATGTGCTGGACAAACAAGTATGACCCATGGAGGCCCCACCTCACAACTTACAGGACTTAAAGCATCTGTCTTGGTGCCAGATACCACAGCACACTTTCAGAGGTCTCATGGAGTCCATGCCTTGATGGGTAAGAGCTGTTTTGGCAGCACAAGGGGAACCTACACAATATTAGGCAGATGGTTTTAATGTTATGGCTTAAGGGCCCTATTTTTTAGTATGTACACAATTTGGTTGGGTGTATGGTTATCTTTTCCTGTTTTTGCCCAATTGTAATTTTCCAGGTCAGAAATGAATGGTCTAGTTCCCAAGTGACCCAACAGAAAAGTGTGTACTCTGCCATTAAAAGATTGTGAATTTGAATTCTGATTATGACGCAGCCATCCGTGGCTGAATGTACAAGAGAGCAAAACTGGCCTTTCTCCTAGGGTGAGAGGGTTGGCATTACTCTTACTCTTGTGGGCATCTATGAGCTCATGTATGTGGAAAAGGGCAGTTAGCGCTTTCCTCTGAATGTGTTAAGTTGCCTTGTGACACAGCATGAGCAACAGTTAAAAAAGATGCAGTGGCTGGCTTCATGTGTCTCAGAGGAAACACATGCTAACCCTCACCCTCCCTGGTCGGTAGCTGTCGTATGATAGGGGAGAGCTTAGCAGTGAAATATACTGGCTACTTATAAATATAAACTGGCTACTTCACCCAATTACTAACTAAATACAACTGACTAAATTATCTTCTCCGTAACAAATCAGGACAAACTACTCCGTTGTGGCCACTAAATGTGAATCAGACAGTCTACATTACATTATTCACTGAACAAAAGAATGTATAATACAACAAAACAAATACCAGATTTACCAAGTTTTACCAAGCATTGGCTGATAATAAAAGCTGTCCTGCAGGCTCACATGTGATTGAATGAATTTAATTTAAATTGTGTGAGCTAGCCTTTTATTTGTACTACTAAAATGGTGACTTAAAATCTTTAAATGAAATCAAAACATAGGTCATTTCAAAAATGGCACAGTGCTGAATTGCTGGCACAAAGGATCTGATATGATTGGACATTCACGAATAATAACTGATAATTTAGTCATTCTAACCCCACTAGCGACAATGGTCACGAAAATACCAAAATATATCTATCATAGTCGAACACGCTAATGCTGCGAATGCATTATTTTTGCGTTTTCACAACAATCTCAGAAAGTAGGGCTATAAATGTACATGGTGTAGTTGAGTTTATCATTAAGCAGAAAACAAACATAGTGCATAAGTGTGGAGTACAATTTTTGGTCAGATTGCAAAGTGGATCCATATGTGGCTGGGATTGCCATTAGTACCAAGTACAGACACTGTTGTCTACTATGCTACTATGCCCACTGCACTACTTTGATCAACTCATATTGTATTCGCTGTTTGTCACCTTTACCCAACCAACTGTCTTTAATACCTCGAACGCTTTACAGACAACAGTAATTCCCATAGCCTGTCTCTCCTTTTTTCCTTTCTGGAGCTAAATCTGGAGCCCACCCGGGCATTTTGCTTTGAAGAGAGAGAGAGAGAGAGAGAGAGAGAGAGAGTCAGTTTAGTGTATAACCAGACATTGGTTACATGGGCACTAAGATCAGGCAGAGAGAAGCCACTGTACTTTGCTCTATTGTTTTAACAGAGTTACTGTGCTGTAGTTGGACGGCACTCTTTGAAACACTCTTAACTCCTCACTCACAGAGTCTGCAGTAATTGACGCCATTGTTGCACTGACACATACAGTCTGAAAGCATTTAAGCACATGTACACACACACACACGCACACACACACTTTATGGGTTGCTATTACAGCATGGCTGCTTTCCTGTGGAAAAAATTCTATGGAAAAACTGCAGTTCCAGTGAACATAGCACAAACCCACAAGAGCAAAGCCACCAGGGACAAAAGTAGTATAACGCAAGTGGCTTTTCTTAACTTTGTACCAAAGGTTTGGCTTCAGCATTTGTAGATCTTACCAATTAACATTATGGCTTATGGTACATAAAAAACAGCATGGCTAGGATCCAGCAGCACACTCTATAACAAAACTAAAAACACCAAAGAAAGTGCCTCCAACAGTTAGCTGTATTAGGTGCAGTAAGGCCCTATTGCTCAGCAGGAAGAAGTGTTGACAGTTGCTCATGTCTTACCTGCGATTTTGTCTCCCTCCATATCCAAACACACACCCTGCACGGCCACATATATCCTCTGCTATTCTCCTCCAGTCTTTCCTGGGCTTCCCTTCTCTTTCCCACAATAGCACTGCTGCCTCACTCACTCATGGTCAGCCTCACTCACTCAAGGTCTCCCTCCCTCACATGCTCTCTCTCTCTCTCTCTCTCTCTCTCTCTCTCTCTCTCTATGTCTCTTTCTCCCTCTCGCTGTCTCTCTTCTCTCCCTCAGTTTAATTTATTCCTTGTGCTGTGACAATGAGTGTATCCAGGATTACAGCATACCCATGTGCTCATCATATGGAGCTTTCATGGCTATTTTTCTTCTTTTAGTTCGCTTAGTTATATTCCTTCTCTCCCTCCCACTCCCTCTTTCTCTTTACTGTGACACTGAGGCAGCATTGTATCTGAGATGGAAATTCTAGGTCATGTGATTTGAGCTTCTCTTCTGAAAATATCTCTCTCTTCTCAGTGGCATGAGGAATCCTGGAGCGCCATTTGATTTTAGCCACACCACACTCCTCATAATGCTCCGTACGCTGTGTGTATACGTGGATGATCATAAAAAGAATGTTAACAGGACATAAATTACAAATTAACAGCCTTACACCAACACCAAGCAAACATATATCTGAATACTACCCTGGGCTAGGTGGAAATATGATCAAAACTGAGTTTAATCCACGTGACATTTTAGTGCATTGTTCAACCAGATTAAAGAAAGAGCTGTGGAGCTGATTGGAGTGTGAAGACTGTTTCTTTGTTCAGACACTAAGAAACTTTGACTTGTTCACCACAACTGGGGGTCAAAGGCTATTTGAAAAGCACACAAATGGGATAGAAGCCCAAACACACCCAAGTGTAAAGACACACTTGTGTGAGCATGTGTGGTCAAACCACACCCTCCATGTCGCAATACAACTTCTCTCCTCAACATAGCCCTGAGAGATCCTGCCACTAATCTGACCATTTTATATACTGTCATGCAATTATGCACTGAGCTCAGCCAAGCCATATATTTGATGATTATCATGAAGACTGAAATAAAACTGCAACCCAATCCTTTACTTTTAGAAGAGAACCATCTCAAAACCTCATAATGTCCATCATGCAACTATTTGAAACGACAAAACAGTCATCCAATTCCATCTGTACTACAGTTTTAAAATGCTAACCAGTCTGCACAATTTTAAAGGAAGTGCATTATGGTCTAGACTGTACTTAGTTGTATTATAAACTGCTTGTGTACGTATATCTTTACAGCCTCTTTGCTATAAAAGGAACAAAGGAATTTTACAGTCTCATGTATACAACCTCATATTTGGTCAAAGGCCATAGTTTCTTGAGACTGAAAGCAACTTTAAAGGGGGGGTGGGGGTGGGGGGTTCTTTCCTTCTTTCTTTCTTTGAAGATGATTGTTTGGATTTATTTTAAATACTTTAAATACTCTTTAGGCATGTCAATAACACAGACTCTCAGCCCACTTTGTACAAACATCCCTGAAGTCAGAATCACTGCATTCCTGGTCTTTCCAGGCTTGTTGTCCTCTGGGATTCCAGTCTGGCCAACCTCCAGTTCTCCAGTGCACCAGTTCTTACTGATGCTGGTTCTTGACAACCCCTACTTCTGGTTCTACATCCTCTTAAGACTCTGAAGCTGCTGTTCCTCCAACCACTAGTGACCCTGTCCATCTGACCCTTGGTGCAATCATGCCATGACTACCACTTGGTCTTTTAGAAACAGGAAAATGTTGCAGAGGGTGCTGCATTGTCTCCTACAGACTTGACCATACTACCTGGTGAACTACTGCAGTGTATTTCCTCTGACCTCCCTACATTATAACTGTCTTATCTAAGACCCTTAATAGATGGATTCTTTCATTAGCTGCCAGTCTACAATCACCCATAAACTCTGTTGTTCAAACATCTTTCATGTGTTTCCTTTTGTGGAGTGGACTGATTACTCGACTAGCTCTTGGTGGCAGAAGGAATGATATTCTTTCACCTTCCAAGTGTCAAAGGGCTCCGCTACACACAACCTAAAAGCCACAGTTCAGAAATACAACCTATTGCAGCACCTTACTTCCTCAACTTCAGGATGTCACAATTTGAAATGTCAGTGTTATAGATTTTACACACCAGCTCATAGAAGAGTTTTCTTCATTTACAATTCATTCATTATTATTTTAAAATAATAATGAATACATCAAAACTATGAAATAACATATTTGCAATTCTCCTGTGAGTAAGAAAATTGATAAACAAGTAAAAATGTTTTTTATATTTCAAATTCTTAACAGTATTTCGACATTCTTGGCATCATCTGAATCAGCTTTCTGATGGAGTTTCACCTAGAAAGCTTTTCTTAACGTTCCCAAGACACCAAAATCCTCACAGTTTTTCCTAAATTGTAAATGAAATGTACTTGTTTGGGGAAAGCTTAATTCTTATTAAAAACAAAATATTTTAAGCAATAATTTAAGCAACAACCTATTTATTACATTTTATTCATACATAAGTAAATTGATACTATTTCTATTCCCATTCCATATTTGCATGAGAAACAAAGATGTAAAGATCTAGGTGTAGTCTTACAGGTACCTGGGGATCTACCTGAACTGCACACTGGACTGGACAGATAACACCAATGCACTGTACAGGAAAGGCCAAAGCAGACTCTTCTTCCTAGTCTCAGAACAACACTAGTAGCCTACTTCACACATTAAAATACCTATCAGTCTATGTTGTCCTATGTTTTGTTTCCAGTGATTACAGGTGAGTCATGTGATGGAGCTGGCTTTCGTGAACAGCTTATTGAGGTGGTTACACAGTGAATGTCCAGTTCAGCGCAGTCTCTTCTTGGTGCTTTCCAGGAGCACATTTGGCTCTCCACAATGCCTCCAGGAATGAATGAATAATGTGACAGATTTTATTCATATACATAGTATCCCATATCCCCAACCAATCTCATAACTTAGTTGTCATGAATGTCTGTGTGAAGTTTTGTTCTGCACATCTGTCATGTTCTTTTGCACTGATGTCTTTGCACTGTGTGTGATTTGTTAATATGTGTCGAATTCATCTGGTTGCTGTAGCACCCAAATCAGGGATCAATAAAGTATATCATGATTGAATTGTCGACCCTGGAACTATGAGGTGACAATGCTACCCACTGTGCCACTATGCTATAGATTACATTATTCCTATTTCATTTATCTTTATTTAAAATGATTATTTTTAATACTGATCTTATTCCACATTAATTCTAAAGCACTCTGAATTACCTTCTGAATGAAATTGTTCTTCTGAATGAAATTGTTGTCTTGCACACACACACACACACACACACACACACACACACACACACACACACACACACACACAGACACACACACACAGAGAATAAAAGATCCAAAGTACTTCCATGGAAAGGAAATGTCTTTCTGGTTGCTAGCAGACACAGACAGAATTACCTCATCTGACATACGTACATAAAGCTTAATGAATGAATGAATACAAAGAACAGTGAATCACAACCATCTGTAAAGTAACTTAACTTTAATAAAACAATTATCGTTGGTGGAATTATCGTGACAAGTGATTTTACTTGTTCGTTTACAACAAGCTTACATTATAGCTTGAGTTTTCTTTGCTGGTAATATAATTACAGTCAGGACTAGTGTTCAGTACTACCTAAGAATTCATAAGGATATCTAATTGATATGAATTGAAAGTACAGTATGTAGTGGATTAGTGAGTGATATCTATGTAGTGGATTAGCGAGTGATATATTACAAAAAAGAAATCATGTCAGCAGTTGTGTCTTTGCAAAAGAACATGATAATACAAAATATTGATAGAGATATTAAATGATCTCTCTCTATTTATAATAATATTAACTGTTGACCGAGCACTACTCACAATGCATCAAACAATGGTAAAAAATACGTGTGGCTCATCTGCCTTTACTAAGAAGAAGGTTTATTTGAATGTTCTGCCCAATCTACTCATATGATTAAATAGTTTATCAACTGGTGACTGTGATTTAGTGTTTCAGCACAAACTTACCAGTCCCTGTGGCTCCAGTAGAATCTCCTCTCTCTAGCCTCCTCAGCCTGCCACTGCTGGACCTGGCTGGTGGGCCTGTCAATAAATAAAACTTATTAATGAATTTTTCATCCCATTTCTGAACTGAAGAAAACTGAAAGTGATCTGATGTTAGCAATGATAGCATACAGCAAATTTCACTTAAAAAAAAGTCATTTTGTAAATACTACAAAATTGTTCTTTTTTTTAACGCTAACTCTTTTGTTCCTTTCCAGTTTTTACTGGATTTGTTCATCATGATGTCACCTCATGAATTAGCTTATGCAAGACAAAATCAGCAGTTTGAACACCTTTCGCGTTCCCAGCATATGTCCAAATGATGCTACTAACAATAAATATAATGTAAAATTCATGAACAAAGTACATATAATCCAGCATAAAATGCTGCCATATAAGCATTATATTCCTAATTGTTTGTGATTGAGTCCTGCATAATTGACACACCACCTGGATAACACTGCAACAGAGGTCATTTTAACAACTCTTGTTTATATTGTACATAAAGAGATAAGAGATTGTGCAAGCAACAGCATGTAAGAGGGGATGTGACTACACAAGCTAGAGCTGTCATCGGCCCAGGCCAAAATACGGGCCTCAACACAACCTGGGTGATGCACATGGAACCTTACTGAAAGATTTTGACTAGATTTGACATGCTAGCCAAACTGTATTTATTTTATTTGAAATTCTATATTTTTGCCAGTAGGCTTACGTTGTATGAAAACTTGCATACCACCATGCCTTCCATGCAAAGTACTGGGGTATGTGGTATTATTTAATTATTTGTGCTTTTGATATCTTCGAAATCAAAAGTAAGTGTGTCATCACTGTTCATACCACATGAGGGCAAAAGATGCAAGTTTAAGATGAACTCATCTTGATTAAATTTTAAGGCAAGAATTCAGCTTTATTGTTATAGAATGCAACTTCTATTATTATTATTATTAGTAGTAGTAGTAGTAATATTACTACTACTACTACTACTACTACTACTAATAATAATAATAACAATAATCATCATCATCATCATCATAATATTAATAATACTCTTCATCATCATCATAATAATAATAATCATCATAATCATAACTTTGCAGCGTTTTTGTACAATTACATATAGTCATATGGTGTCATGACATAAAGGTTATTTACATCTATCTAATTGTACACGCAGTAAATTACAATAATACATAGGACAAATAAGAGGGATTGAAAATAAAAATTAATGTTAATAAAAAATAAATGTTAATAAGGTTAGAGGTACTAAAATAGCCTACAAAATTAAGAGTAAATATCAATTTTTGCTAAAATACTAGCATGGCCATCTTTTCCAGTTTTACTGACAAAGTTGCTGGGGTGCATGCGATTTTTTCTTTCCTGACAGACTGACATAGTTGCACAGATGTAATTATTAGGATTGTAAATGCCAGCCTATTTTTCCCAGATTTGTGCAAAGTATTTCTAATGCATTTCTTATTTCTGTAGCCTTACTCTGTACATGTTTTGGCTCTTTCAATGTTAAATAAACATACAGTCCCCTCTGAAAGTATTGGAATGGCAAAGCCAATTAATTTGTTTTTGCTGTAGACTGAAGACATTTGGGTTTGAGATCAAAAGGTGGATATGAGACAAGGGTTTAGGTTTTCAGCTTTTATTTTGTGGTATTTACATCTAGATGTGTTCCAATAGTTTTGGAGGGGACTGTATCAGAGGTCCTAAGGGGCATAGTAAGCTATGGTCTCATTAGAGTCGGATATTCCTTTGGGAAATTTGCCTCAAGTTAGTAGCACAAATATTTCTTATGTTAATCCTGCACTTTACGACAGTATTGGATACTCTAATATGGAGTTCCAGTATATCACGTAAGCTTGTTTGGAAGTTATAATAATTAGTTTATGGTCTGTTCAAAGACTGGTCACACTAATAGAATGGGGTGATAATTTGAGTCATAGATACTGGGAACAGTGCAAACAACAGGGCCTCCCCTTTCAGGCGCTTGATAGAGGCACTATTTGAGTAAGAGGTGGTCCACCATTTGTTCAACACACCCACAGAGATGTACTTTGTGTTGTTGCCACAGGCCACTTTATTTTACTAGCAAGCATTACTCTGTTTCACAACACCTCCAGGAATGATAAGTGAGTACAAGCAAAACATCAAGCATCCCTTAAATTTCCTGCAGCACAATGGCACCCAGTCCTAGTTCTGTGCTTCCAATGCACTACATGTTTTCATTTTACTTTTACCAAACACTGACCTCTCAGGGCTTACATAGAAATCTTATGTACAATGCAAGGGTAACCAAGCATGTGATTATGAGCCACTTACTTATTGGGTACAAACTAAACTGAACTTGACAAGAAGAGATATGTTTCAGTGGGTAGAACGAAATCTTGTACTGACAGGAATTTTCTTCCGTGACTCGAGGGTGGTATGCTCCGTCATTATCTACAGGTTTATGCATTGTATACAGTATATATTAAATCACTGCTTTAGACCACTTATGATTCACTCTTCAACAGGAAACAACAATGATAGCAGGCAGATGCAGATAATGACATAGCAATACTTTTGGCAAGTGTCCACACTTCCTAAAGACCTACAGATACCTACATTTCAGAAGTGTAAAGCCACGACAAGCACAGTCTTTGAAAAACTCAAGATAGAGGCTAGATTTAAGCTGCCTTGGATAAAATGATAAATCTGTACTATACGTACATTTACATATATTTAGACTGATTCATTTAGCAGACGCTTTTATCCAAAGTGATATACTTAGCTATACTTAGAATATACAATATTTATAGATTGGTTAAGGCTAAGGAGCATATCAAGGTAATTTGAAGTACCTGATGCAAGAGACAGTGGTGGGGTTCATTGTGAGAGATGGTTTGAGGAGCATGGTAACTGAATTGAGATAATATTTAAAGCGCACCTATTATGGTTTTTCAGATATTACCTTTCATGTAGTGTGTTATAGAGCTGTTTGTGAATGTAAAAAGTCTGCAAACTTTCAAAGTGCACGACAAGTTGAGTTATTGACTCCCTAAAGAAAGAATCGATTCTGAACACATGAAAAGAGTTGTTACTAATTCCAGACTTACAACCTGTACTAACCTACATAGCTTGGTAACAAAAAACCCACCTCTGGTATTCATTGGCTGCTCACGAATAAAATGTACTTTGACCCACCCTCAAACACTACAGTTGTAGTTGCGTCCTGAAAGAAGGCGTCCAGAAGATGTTGTTTTCTGAGTTACAAAAGAAAAACCACTTTGCATGGACTCCCAATGGATGAGGATGTAAAGTGTCAATGGTTAGAATTCATTTTAAAACAATACCATAGCAGTTCAACTCTTCGAGATTCATTTGTATTCCCGTCATTTCACTGACATCTGCTTCTCAAATCTAGCTGAAGTCAATGCGGGATTTGTGAAACTATTATTCATTAAAGGTGGGGCTGTACCCACTTTGTTTGGATCATCTTGCACCTCTGTAAGTATGATTTATTATTGATGTATATATTTTCTACCGAGTGTTCCAAATGCATGGTTTTGTGTTGTATACGTATACAGCCAGTGCTCAGCCTCTGCTAACTGGCTAAATCATGTTATTGCCAAAGTACATATAAACTTACCACTGAGAAACGTCCTGTTCTCGTCGTGATTGCGATGGTAGTTCGGGTTGATATTGCAATGTATCACTATTGGACTCGGGCTCAAATTGATATTGTTGTATACGTGTACAGCCAGTGCACAGCTGTTAGCCTGTTAGCTGTTAGCCTCTGCTAACTGGCTAACTCACCTTATTGCCAAACTACATATAAACTTACCACTGAGAAACGTCTTGTTCTCGGTGCAATGGTGGTTTGGGTTTATCTTCCGCTGCATCATTATTGGACTCCGCTCAAATTGGTACGGTAAAACCAATATTATTACAGATATGGTAAACTTGGATATGGTAGTGGGCGTTTCCTTTCCGACACACACTGTAAGCGGTAGACCAACCACAACAGACTGGGACATCTGACCAATCAGAGCAGAGTGGGCTCTCTGAAAAGAGGAGTGTAGAGTGAATGGATCATTGAACGAGTCGTTTGTGACACTGGGGAAAAAAGGTAATGCTGCAATGTAAATTATGAGAAAATTAAAGTGTGTTTTGACCTTGGATGCATGTAAACCTATTGTATGAGACCTTTAAAACAAAATTAGGCACGTTTAAAAACCATAATAGGTGCTCTTTAACACAAGTCCTATTGCACTCATGGCAGGAATGAGAAGTGAGGGGCCATAACAGGAGCCCGCCACATTCCTGTGTCTGCACATACTAATTTGAAAGCACACAATCTTGTTTCAAAGAAATAGAGATGGGTGGGGAAAGAGTGAAATAAATAAAAAGGGACTGAGCAAGAGAACTAGAGGGGAGAAGAGAGACAGAGGGAGAACCATCTGTTCTTCTAAATTCCACCCCCAACTCAAGGGAGAAAACAGAGCATCTAAGCACAAAAAACAGAGCTGTCTACAGTAAGCAAAAGCGTAGAGAGACACTGAGAGTAATGTGCTTAGTGGAAACAATATTACCAACATCTGATCTTAGTGGCTTCTGTAAAATGTGGTCTGTTAGCAGATGTCTGTAGGCCACTGTATGGGAAATGGACTTCCCTTTAAAGTGTTAAATAGTAATGTTCAGGAAAAAAAAACACTAATAATATCTTACTGAAAAATAAAATGTTTCACATAGGTGTATTAAATTCTGCTTTTAAACATATTCCAAACCTTTTTGCTCACATTCAGTTCTCATTAAATGCTTTCAGTCTGCTTTTAAACCTATTTTATATTAGGGGTGTAACACAATGCCACTATCTGTATTTGTACTTGTGTAGTGCACAAAATATTTGTATCTGTATTCATGTTCGGATTTGGAAATTCAGAAATACTGGAAAACTACGGCGCCCCACACATGACATGCGGGTAAAGAAAACAATATATAGTGGCTACAAATTAAGAATTAATTCCCACAGCTTATGAATACCTGTGTGCACGTTTTACTCATTCATTCCAATGTTTTAGGTAAATCGTGGCCATGTTCTATTAATTCATTCCCCTGTTTTAGGTAAATTGTGGCCATGTTTTACCAATTTGTGGCTGCAATTTCATAAATCCATCATCCTTTTACTGTGTAGTGATAAAAGTCATCTATGGCTTCTGTTATGGACAGAGACAATTTGATTGAGTTTTATTTTGAGTTGGGAATGTGTTATAGAGACATTCTCAAAAGCCTTGCATTATGTGGAATTTTTTTAAGAGAGAGGCACCTACATCGCATATTAAGAGCCAGGGGGCTTTACAGGCGACAATATGGTGACTTGGGGTCTCTGCTCAAGCGTCTGCTCTGGTGAGCCTGGGAGTTAACAGGGTCAAACACAGAGAATGATCCTTACTTCTTCTTTTCTTATACAAATACCTTGTTGCAAAGACTTTGTACATATTCACCGATATCCATAATCTTTTCCAGGGCCTATCAGCTGATCAACAATGAAGTCAGTACCATCCCCCAAGTCACCATACAGTGCATCCGGAAAGTATTCACAGCGCTTCACTTTTTCCACATTTTGTTATGTTACAGCCTTATTCCAAAAT
>JANDJT010000102.1:24475649-24513565 GCA_024331685.1 Stegophilus panzeri | reverse complement strand
CACACACACACACACACACACACACACATTATATATATATATATATATATATATATATATATATGTAAGGTTCTTAGGCAGAGAACAGTGATCTAGCACAAAATGCTAAATTTCACCATTGATATGTATAATGCCTTTTCTCATCTTCTAATGTTACCAACTTCAAAGGCCACTGTTTTGACTTCTGCAAGTTTTGTATATTATTAAATGGGTATATTTGACAGTCCAAACAGGGAAAGCAAGTGCAGCAGAATCTAACCAAAGCCTATAGTTGAGGTTGGTTCTCTGGCATGTCTAGAGTAGACTGATAACTCTCTCTCTCTCTCTCTCTCTCTCTCTCTCTCTCTCTCTCTCTGTGTGTGTGTACAAAATGAAACACTGAAGAAGGATGGTACATATCCTTCTTCAGTGTTTCATTTTGTCTCATCTTCTATTTTATCTAGATCAGATAACCATCCAAACTAAAAAAAAAAACCACTATATATTGATATAACGTTTTGGAGATTATAGAAGATAAGCATCACTTGTCATTTAGTAACAATACTATTTCTTAGAGAACAGCCGATGTTTCAATCCCTTTGAACTCATATCATTTGCTGTGGAAAAAGTGGTTTATTACAAAGTTGTTGTGTTGTATCATACTTAACATATCTTCTCATTTATAACACAGCCAGGAGTTGCTAATGCTGATCAATAAACAACATTAACAATAAATAACAATAACAATTACATCAATAAATAACATTCACTTTTGAGACTCAGTTGTGTAGGATATCTTGTTTCTCCAACATACACTGACCCTGCTACCTCACAGATTCAAACTATAAACGAATTAAAAGATCTATCTTACACTCAAGATGAATAAAACAGCCGAACTCACGAAGACTGGATTCAGATGAAGTAGGTTTATTAGCAGTCAAGCAAGACAGCAAACAAACCAACTGGTACCAGGTGTGCTTGCCACATGAAGATGTAACTAGCACCAAGGCTCCTGCTGGTTTACAATCTCCTTATATACATTGTCATACATATTCCAACTTTAAACAATCACACGTTTCCTCTTTTTAGACATCCAATCACAAGTCTCCACACGTATCCTTGTTATGTACCTTCCCATTATCTCTATGGTTTTTTCTATTTTACTGCTGCCCTAAACGTTTCCTTATCTCTTACCTCAGGCTGTTTTCTGGCAACATTATTTGCATCATCATTTTTGACAGTTGTACTGTAGGGTCTATTATCTTTTATAGCAGTTACTTCTTTATCTACTTTTGATCTTTTTCTCTTGTCATGGGTGAGTGAGCATTCTAACTCTTATCTGCATGCTTATCTCTTTTAGTTATCTATCTTGTACCACTGTCTCCTCCATCTTGCTCCTTGTCTGACCCTTTTTCGGGTCAGACTTGTGCTTGAACTATTCTATCTTTTATGAATTTTTCTAACTTAGGCATATGGACAAACATCAACCCTGGCCTTCCAAGGCGAACCCTGGGCCTTCCAAGATGGTTGATAGTCCACACAAACCCACTCTCACATTTTGCCAGACACCCTCAATCTCAGTTGCACCTAAGTGCACGCAAACTTCACAATGGCCTTGGTGTGTTAATAAACTGTGAAACTGTATTCTGTAAAAAGCAAAGAGTAATGTTTCTTTTTTTGTTAATGTTAATGTTCTTTTGGATATATTCTGTTAATAACTAAGTCCATCCTAAACTCTATCCTAAGTCCTCTGTGTGTGTGTTCTTCAGGTCTGCGCCGGGGTGCTTCTCTCTTTTCTTCAACAGTGCATCTGTCATAAGGCTTTTCTGTGCTTGTGTGCATTCTTATCTTTAACAGTGCATCTGTCATAACTTCCTCATTCTTGTGCTGGTGTGCTCATATGGAACCACCACATCGCCTAATGACAAAATCCAGCTGTCTTTAGGTTTTGACATTTCAATTGACTCTTCAATATTAATTATCTATATTTTATTAATTAGATTATAAACTTTATATCTTATTTCATCCCAAATTTCCTACAGTTGTCTGTGTCAAAAATTCTTTAATTCTAAAAACTTTAATCTCAAATGGAAGTGACATATTTTTGACCTATGTTAAGGAGAAGATAATCTACAATTACAAACTACAATCACTGGTTCTTAGTAACTCCATTTTTATTTATTCAGTCCTTGTCACACAACTTGGCCATTTTTTTTTTTTTTTTTTTTTAAGGAGCTCCCCATCTGCTTTGACAATCTGTTTTGATGGGATTCTTTCTTTTTTTTGCACTTCACTCATATCTTAGCTGCTTTATGTTTCACCACTCCCACTCCATGTGGTGCAATGAAAATGATAAGTTGGGCGCGATCACAGTGCTGAATATCAACACATCTGAAGCACCTCCAGAGGAATGGAGCTGCACAAGATCCCCAATTTTTTTTTTTTTTTTTGCCATGGATGAAAAAAAAATCTGATTATGTGACACTACTTCTGAAATGCATGAAAATAGAAAATCTGAAATAGATTCTGAGAATCTCATCTCAGGATATTTTTATCTATAAATATAAAGGGAAGTATTGCAGTACACTAGCCACACACCATTATTTGGATTAGAGTTAATCTGAGATAATCTGATAATTATTTATTAAGACTTTGACCTTTTCACAATTCCTCCAGTCACGTCAAATTGGTGATCATACTTTTGGGATTACTACATCAAGAATATAAAACACCAAAACACTTGTTTTTCATATTTTCCAAATTTGTAAACTATATAGAATTATACAGAACAACAGGCTCTGCATCATCCATAGGAGAAAGCACGGGCGAGACCTAATGCTGAAATGAGAAGAATATCTGGGTTATTTATTTAAATGGTGTGTCCTAAAGTCCCTGCAATGCAGGCATCTGTGCATACTTCCTTGTCTAGATAATTAGCTGCTGGACGGATAGTCCCAACAGCAGGTGATGAGCAAGACATATGATCTGACATGTGGAAGCACTATGACTAAAAAAATCACTGTGTTGACTGTTCAGTGGCATGAGGGTCAACTTATGGATGCAGACATGAAATTGCGGATGGCCACACATCACATAAGCACACTGAATATGCAGACTTTTTATGTTTGGCTGGGATGGTATTATTGAAAACTTGGAATGTTGAGCTGCAAACTGTTTTGACTTTTGCTAATGTTGGATGTTTGGAAAAATGTGAGAGTAAAGAAAAGGTAGGAAAATGAGTCTTGACATCAACATATCATCGCCCTTGAATTGAAACCTGTGTGGTTACGTTTTCAGGAACCTTTACGAGGATCACACATACTACTCTAGATAATGCTGAAATTGGTTCTGGAAATAGACAGATGCACATCTTCTGTCTTAAGAGCTGCTTACAAACAAACAGACAACTCACTGTGCAATGTGATTCCCAAACAGGTCAGTCTCAACTATTTTGGGCCAGGATGCATTGGGCCATGATTGGCCAAATCTACAGCTATATTACTTTCCAACACTACTGCAAGCCATCCACGAGATTATGTAACCATTGTGTTGATAGCCACACTCAAACATACCATGTTTTTCCCTCTTGTTAATGTTTCTGAAGTTTGTTCAACTGGCCCTTTGAAAAAAAGTAAAGATGGAGATGCAGAAACAACTCATATCCATGGTATATTCATACCATAACCAGGTGGCTAACAGAGCTAACATTTTCTGTCTTCCCACTATATTTTATGTTGATATTTTAATACTGCAAATGAGGAGGCATTCAAAACCAGGCAAGGAGTTTAAAAGGTACTTGCAGAGAAAACTTGCAGATGGTCAATGAGGAAATATAGAGAAAATGACATGGGGTATATTTTTCCCTTTGACATTGTTGATTGTACAGTGCTGTGAAAAAGTATAAGCATATTTCTTCTGTTTTTGTGTATATCTCATACTAAATCGTTTCAGAAATGAAAAAAAATAAAATAAAATAAAACAAAGGCAACCTGAGTAAACACAAAATACAGTTTTTAAATTACAATATTATTTATTTGACGCAAAATATATTTACCCCTGTAGTTACTAATTCCCCAAATCTATGAAACTGCATTCATAATTTGACACAGTAGTGAACATTCCCAGAAGTGGCTGACCTTCCAAAACTCCTCCAAGAGCACAGCAGCTACTAATCCAGGAAATCACAAAAGAGCCAATGACAACATTAAAGAAACTACAAACCTCCCTTACATCAATAAAGGTCATTGTGAAAATCCCATTGATATTTTACATATTTTTAGTACACTTGGGTGACTAGGAGCAGGCAATTGTTCAACCATGACTTCCTGTTTCACAGGGGTATAAATATGAGGTAACACATAGACACTATAATGCACTGTGAAGAGGATGGTTTGAGTGGCCAAAACATCTCCAAGGATCACAACTGAAGAATTGCAGAAGTTAGTTGTGCCTTAGGGTCAGAAAGTCTCCAAAACTACAATACGAAGTCACCTACATCACCACAAGTTGTTTGGAAGGGTTTTAAGACAAAAATCTCTACTCTCATCCAAAAACAAATTTTGTTTTCCGTTTGCCAGTTTGCTTTTTGACAATAAACACCACACACAGGGCGGAAGCCATATGGAAAAGTACCTCATGCCCACGGTTAAATATGGTGGTGGCTCTTTAATGTTTTGGGGCTGCTTTTCTGCCAGAGGACCTGGAAATTTTGTTAGGATACATGCATCTTGGACTCTACAAATATCAACAGATATTAAATGAAAACCTGAGCAGTTTTCTCTGCCAGAAAGCTTAAAATGGGCCGTGGTTGGTTCTTTAAGCAGGACAATGATCCAAAACATAGATCAGAATCAACTGCCATCCCAGTCCCCTGACTTGAAACCCATAGAAAACCCGTGGAGTGAACTGAAGAGGAGAGTCCACCAGCATAGACCTTGAAATCTGAAGGATCTGGAGAGATTCTGTATGAAGGAATGGTCTTAGATCCCTTGCCATGTATTTTCCAACCTCATCAGGCATTATAGGAGACTCAGAGCTGTTATCTTTGCAAAGGGTGGTAGCACAAATTATTGACTAAAAGGGTGGCAATAATTGTTGTACACCTATATTTAACAAATATATATTTTTTGATAAACCTGTTTTGTTTGCCCTTGTTTGATATCCATGAGTGCAGAGTATGTTTTGTGAGTTTTCTGAGCAAAAGATCAAAAGGTTAAACAATAAAGTAAATTTTTCACAGCCTTCTTTGCTCATATTTACCATGTGTTGCCAATATTAGTGAAGGGCACTGTATGTTTTTATTATTACTAGTTAGAATGTCTCAGGCATTTCAATGACATTTAAAAATAATCTACTTACAATAAAAGAATTAACCAATTTTGTTTTTTGTACCACACACTTCCTTGTTTAGTTGCTACAGCTCATCCAGTGCAGTTGTATTACAAATGTCTTACTACGGATGATCTTCTAATTTAAAGTAATTACACATTACTATAGAATTTGTCAAAATAATTTCAGTGCCATGCTGTTAACTCTTATGTAAAGTCCAACCCCAGTTCTGTTGGAGAAACTGGTTGCATGCATTATGTCAAAACCACGTTCTACAGATGTTTTAATCTTTACTTTTCACCATGCACCTTCCCCCCAATGGAATGAGAGACAGAAAGCGATAGGAAGTTGTTTTGCTCTGGCAGTTTTAAAATGTTCTTATGTGTTCAGTGTGTGCAACTCTCTCTCTTTTTCCCCCACAAAGTTGCAGAGTGTTTTATTAAAATGCAAAACTGGTGTTGTGTGTATCTCTTTGCCCGCTGAGACAATGCTAGCATCCACACACTCTTTGTGCTGCTCCTTCTCTCAATGTGTTTTCACTTCCCCATCTTCCTTTTTCTTCTTTTGTTTGCATATATCATTTTTCCCTCTGACTTTGCTTCAGAGAAGTTTAGGGCAAGAAGAGACACTTTTTTTCTGATTGTTCTGAACAGGGAAGTGTGAGAGCTTCTCAAGCTTTTCAGGACTAAACTTCAATATGCAGCATATTTTTTTTTGTCACTGCACTCATTTCTCCACCTGTGTTTAACCTCCCCAAATACCCTGGCATTCTTTGTTAAACAGTGTGTTCTTGTTGACTAAAAGCTATAGAAACGCTAACATGTAACCAACTGAGTCATTAGAAAGGTGTTATCCATTAAGAGACAACAACATTCATGGGCCTGAATATTAAGAACCCTAATAAGGAAAAATTGTACTGTATCTGGTAACAAAGAATAAGCAATATCACATGCAACATAGGACGAGGATGCAATATTGATTACACAGGTAGATGTAGACCTTCTATGGCATCACTGCCTGTCACACCTCCTCCGGTGCCCTGCTCTTCCTCCTGCATTGTAACCATGCCTAACACAACCAAAACCATACAGGCTTCCCCAGTGACTAAGGCTGTAGCAAGCCCCACTGGCACCGTTAAGGCATGCTCAGTGCCACTGGTTCCATATGGCAAAGGTCAGCTGCAGGGTCGTCAGCCGGGTACCACCGCTCAACAACGTTTCGCCCCTTTAAAACCCTGAACGTCTCCTGGTGGCGGAGCAGTGGCAAGGATGGGCTAGATCTTGGGTTAGATGTTACTACCACAATACTTCTCCTTTGTCCTCACTCAGAGCCAAAAGCTGCTTTTCTCAGCCTCTTCAGACAGGTCTTTTTAGGGCCCTCCACTTTTTTGCTCCCGTTACTCCCATATCCCTCAGGAGGTGAACAGTTGATGTTCCAACCAAGCCACGGTATCCTACTTCTACCCGGTAGATGATGGTTCTCCAGCCAGCCTCCTTACACTCAGTGACAAGAGAGGAACAGGATGCAATAAAAAAAAAATGGTGGTTTCATGACCATATGTAAATGTTCTTGAAAGCCCTGGCAAGTTTGAATTTCTGTTGTCCAAGTAATTTTAAGTGGTATGCCACTTTATTTTGCATGTGGCTTTAAAAATTGCTACATATCCAGACCACAATTTGCAACAAGGTAATTGAAGCCAAATATCCCTTGTAGATTACTATATCCTGTCACTGGAATGGAAACCTGAGGTTGTTGCATGGGCAGTTGAAGGCAAGTGTGTGCTCTCCTTCTCTCTCTCCCATAAATGCTCCACCTTTTGGCGTCACTCATTAAATGCCAGGGCCTCTGTTTAGTATGAATCCCAAGGGAACAGTGGTGGTTGATCACCTAAAACACAATGAAATGGGGTTAATCCAACAGAGGAGTGCCTTATCAAATTCTAACATGTCATGAATTTAGCCTATTATGCCTTATGGTCACGGCAATGGCTTCTAAGGAATCTACCTGGATTCTGATTAGTTCTCTATAACTAAACCTATACAGTCTAGCTACAATAGTACTGAATGCCTAGGAATGTGGCAGGTCAAACACAAAGTTTATGGCCAGGAGGGACCATAGCCTTTGTGATGGGGGAAGTTGTTTCCCTGCAGGTGGCGCATTTAATGGTTTGGTTTTGGCAAGTGTTGCAAGATCTCACTTACCGGATTACATCTTAGGTTAGTGTGGGCCAACAGTAATGTTCCTGTAACATTTGAGTCATGCATGTCATATCTGGGTGTCCTGTTATGACAGCTGTGTGGGCCCATGTCATAAACTGGTCCCCAGCTCTGAAACATATACCTCTCCCACCAGGCATGTATTCAGTGTTGGATTCATCTACTGTGCCTTATTTGGGTGGTTCCTTCTTGTGGGTATGGCCCCATTAGTGCCCATTAGTGTTGAAGAGGGCAGTTTTCTATTCATCCCATTCCCCATAAGTATAATGGTACTGAACTATTACAGTGTTAAATCGTCTATAATTGATTCATGGATGTAGGGTAGTGTAACCGGTCCATTCTGCCTAGCCCGGCTACACTGCGTTGTGTTCTGGTGCACAATAAACACTGGTCACCGGCGTATCTTGTTGAACTCAGATTTATTCGTCCCGCAGACAAGCTCAACATCTATTCAGAGTTCAAAGAGAGCAAAACCTCGACAGGATTTATCTTCTCAACAAACCTAATATGAGAAAATAACATAAGCGTGTACCTCGATAAGAAGATAAAATGGTGACAGCTAGCACACATGCGACAAAAACGTGATGATTTGCTCATCTTTCACAAACTCATTTTACAAGTAAAATACACAGCAAAAACGACACAATCCGTCTATCCTAATAATACTAAAAATGATTAAACAGGGTTGTGCACTTGAAATGACTTTTAAAGCTTAAAATTCAAACTTTATAATCGCTCTGGCTTAAGTACATACCTCTTTCAGTCAAACTCAACGCCGACTGACGAGAAACCGGAAATGACGCAATACATCTGCTACCAATTAACAAAGAGCGCTATAACACAAATAAAGTACTCCCAACACCGAGAACAGCAAACTATTAAATAACCGCGAAGGATTTTGGCGAAATTAATACACTTTACAGAGCAACACATGCCATAAAATAACACAAATAAAAAAATTAATTTTATTTCCTATTTTTCCTATCTGTTACATTCACCCCTCCTTAATTTCGCCTAAATCCTAAACATACAGAAGGTCAGGTGAGATAGAAAAAGCAATCATATAAGGTACAATGTTCATGCTCATTTGGTCCAACATAACCATAGGAATCTAATTCCACACACAGCATTTTAAGCTACTCATGAAGTAAGTTCAGATAAATATACTTGTCATTGTGAACATTCTCTCATACAACTCCAAAAGAATGTACTAACTAAGAACATAACACAGTACTCATGTCTACACTCCCTCTACCCTGTTTAAAACAAGGTACGTAAAGACTGTGGCCCTCTGTTAAACCCACCTACACCACTCCTTGTGAAAGGTTTTTGCACAATATTCTCTATCAGCCTATTGACTGCTTTAACAACCCTGCCTGTACATGTTCTGACTATGTGAGTCTCAGTCCCTAAGTATTGTGTAAGTCCCTAAGTATTGTTTCTGACTATCAGTCATTGTCGTGGGTGAAATGCTGTTATGGGGCCCCGTCTCATCTAATCCAGGAACACTGATTAAGGTGTCAAAGTCAGCGCAAGTCTCGTGTGGGTCGGAGAGCACGTTGGAACTGGGCAGATCTCTCACAGGCAAGTCTTTCTCTCTCTCTTTTTTGTTCTCGTTATCATTGGCAGGATCAAATTGGGATCTTTCAGGTGTCGGCTGATCAGAGCCACTGGGTGGGGGGTGTGGCGTCTCATCCTCCATTCCTGATTCTGCACCATCTCCCAAGGACTTTATCAACATCAGGTGACACGCATATCCACGAATGGGTACGGTCCTCAGAAGCTTCTACTGCCAGGTCGCTCAGGGTATCAATGGACGGAGGCTGGAGCTCGCTGACCTCATCCGCAGCATCTGAATCCAGCTCCCCACTAGTTTGTTCTGGGAATGATAGGAAGCTCACGTCCAACATCAGGTTCCAATGCACAACCTTAGTCCTTCCACTCTCAACCACGACTTTATAAATGTGCGTTTGAGGGTTCCGATCCATGATAGTATAGGTTGTGGGTTTCCATTTGTCCACCAACTTCCTCTTCCCTCTCTCTGCTTTGTTTGCGAGCAGGACTTGGTCACCGACACTCAAACAAGTGCCACGGACTCTCTTGTTGTGACCATCAGCTTGATGCTGCTGATCTTTCCTTGCATGTTGCTGAGCAATGCGAGCGGCTTCGTGGAGGTTTGCCATCAATTTCCCAGTGTAGGTCTTGTACTCAATAATGACTGGGTCCCTCAGGACTTGACTGAAGACCACATCCACTGGGAGTCTGGGAACTCAACCATACATTAAAAAGAATGGGGTATATCCAGTCGTTTCATGAACTGTGGCATTGTAAGCAAAAGTCAAGGTTTGTATCTGTTGTGCCCAGTGTTGTTTTGCTGCTAATGGCAAGGTGCGCAACATATTGCCAAGCGTTCTATTAAACCTCACAGTTTGCCCATTTCCCATCGGATGGTATGCAGTTGTGTGTGACTTCGCGATCCCTGTGAGGCTGAGGAGCTCTGCTATGAGTTTACTCTCAAAATTGGCTCACTGATCTGAATGTATTCGCCATGGAAAACCATATATGCAGAACACATTGTCCCACAGTTTCTTCGCGACTTGTTTTGCAGTCTGGTTGACACAGGGTAACACATGAGCCAATTTTGTGAAATGGTCCGTTATGACCAAGACGTCCACCGATCTTTGTTTGTTATCCTCAATGCTCCAAAAATCTATACACACCAACTCCATGGGTGCAGAGGTGTGAATGCTCTGCAAGGGAGCTCGGGCAGCTGGTTCAGGGGTTTTTGCTAAGATACATCGCTGGCAGCCTTTCACATATTCCTTGATGTCTCTTTCCATTTGTGGCCAGAAAAAACGCTGTCTGGCAAGGTATAGGGTTCTGGCTTGTCCTTGATGCCCTGCAAGGTCATGCAGACCAGAGAGAGCCTTGGCCTTTAAGTCTTTGGGTAGGATGAACTGATACCTTTTCTGTCTAGTCGACGGTTCCTTGGTGATCCTATAGAGGATTCCATCCTGAACTTTCAGTTGATGCCACTGCTTGCATAGTGTCCGTGCTCTAGGAGGTAACCTACTTCTCTCTCATCTGGATGGTAGCTTGCCCTGCTCCATGAGCAACAGGACCTCCCCAATGGCTGGATCCAATTCCTGGCTATGCCGAAGGTCCTCAGTAGAGATGGCTGGGAGCGTGCCTTGTTCTGAGGGTGCCACTTGTGGAAGAATCTTGATAAATTGTACTGCTCTTGCCTCTGCAGCTCTCTCCCACTCAAGGTGAGCTTCACAGACAGACCTGACATCGGAGGAATCCTGATTCCCGGCCGGCTTGTCCCTTGGAGCACCTGCGGTCCCACAGCCTGAATAATCTGCTTGAAGACACTGAACCTTGCACCGGAAAACATCCTGAACTCCTTCCTCCTTTGTTCCCTCAGCTTCTGCCAAAAGATTCTCATATGGCTCACTGATCAACCTTTGGCCCACTGACCTAGCAAAAGGATCTCTACTTAAAGTATCTTCCACAGTGTTTTTCACCCCGGGGATATGTTTGATACTGAATGTGTAGGGGGACACCTTGGCCACCCACTGCTGTTCACAAGCGTCCAGTTTTGGTTTTGTCATTATATAGGTTAGTGGGTTATTGTTGGTCCACACCGTGAATGTGTGTCTCTTCAACCAATGACTACATTTTTCACAAACACTCCACCTGAGCGCTAGGAACTCCGGACGATGATCCGGATACCTCTTTTGTGAGCCAGTGAGGGTCTTACTCGCAAAGGCAATACCCCTCTTCTTCAGGTAGCCATCCATGATTTCCTCCCATTCATGTGCTGTATGTTTGTCAGTTCCATCACCTCTGAAGTGTGGTGGATCTGTGACGTCCGTTCAAACTAGGTGTATGAGTAGTTTGGTCCATTTGGTTACCTACAGTTTTCTGCATCTGGCTTGCAATACTCTCTCCAATCTGGTGGGCTAACTGAGTTATAAGGTTCTCTATATCTGGGGAACTCACTTCTGGTCTAGGTGTGTATTGCCTAGGAGAAGGTACATCAGTGTACATGTGAGTGGAAGAGAACACAGGCTGACCTATTGTACTAGCCCCCTTAACTGAATTTGAATCCACTTCTCCCAAAAACCTACCCTGTCCAAAACTTACTGCACCCCCATCAAGGCCAAATGGTAACCTTACACCTTTACCATCAGTCATATTCATTTGTTTTGTTACCTCTTAACTAAAACTAATAAGTAGGTAAACAGATACTTTACACTCACATAAAAGGAGGAATCCAAGAGGAATCTCGCCTAGGGTGCCAAAATGGCCAGAAAAGGCCCTCATGTGTGTGCTACCTTCTGGCTCTCCTTTTAGCCAGAGTCCCTGCTTGCACAATAACCATACATAGTAATCTCTCCCTCTCTCTTTCTGTCGAGCTACACATGATACTCCTGAGATACCAGTGATCCCGACTCCTTCTGCTTTCTGGACCTGCCTGATCCATCCTGATGCCCTACTTCTGGTTGGAGTTCTCATCAGTTGGAAGTAACGTACTGCTGGGGGATGGCCCCACATGGTGCAGCCTGGGGGTCACTGGGAATGCTGAGGATGGTACCACTTAAAAACCATAAAAATGGCTTTGGACCTCAATTCATGTTTACAGTTATGCTATGATGGCCAGGACTACAATTGCTATTATAGCCTCAGCACTGCAATTACTACAAACAGTTTTGCACTCAACCCTCCATCTGTGAACAGTGGATAAGTTCAACAAAACACATAAACTTCACATAAAACTGTAATTATTTTTCCTGGTTAAATAACTGCATATTTTGACCATGTTGTATTAGCACATTTATAGAAGGGACTTATTTGTAATTATACTATTCATTGTCACCCAGATGAGGATATGTTCCCTTTTGAGTCTGGCTCTTCTCAAGGTTTCTTCCTCATATCGTCTCAGGGAGTTTTTCCTTGCCACCATCACCTCTGGCTTGCTCATTAGGGACAAATTCATAATATATTTATTCTGAATATATATATTTCTGTAAAGCTGCTTTGGGACAATGTCCATTGTTAAAAGTGTTATACAAATAAAGCTGAATTGAATTGAATCAAACAGAAGTAGAATCACAAATTTAATAATCCAAATGTATCCACATCGCTTCAAAAAGACAGAAACACACAGGAAACCTTCTACCAGGTCATTGGATACTGTCATTGGACCAGTGAGTGGACCTTACAACCATTTACATTCTTTCATGTGGTCTGTTTTAAGGTGCATGTTTGATCGTCATATCAGGGGGGTAATGTTATCTCTAATTATTTTTTATTTTAAATGGGGCTACATGTCTAGGGTATGGTGGAACATTGACATGATAAGGATTCAGTCACCTGATTAAGTTCTGTGAGGTCAGATGGTGAACCAAGCAAGGTTGACAACTCTGGTGGATTTTCAATAAAACTGTGTACAGTAGCTGACATGATTGTATGCTTGATGTGGTAGCATGGTGAAGTACATATGTTATGACTAAGACACATCTTAAATGTTGTCACAATCTCCCCTGCAGACAGCGCTGTGGCACACGACGTGCACAGAAAGCCGGAGGGCGCACGCATGCACGCTCTGTGAGTGCGCATGGATGATGGTGACTTTGTTTACAATGGACACGTGCACTTGTTTTGGTTTCTGTTCTGTCTCCTCCCTGTTTAGTTATTGGTTGGCATTCGAGGGTGTCATTATTGGTTCCAGCTGTCTGTATTCAAGCGTGATTATGTTTGCTATTTAAACCCCTTGTGTTGCTGTGCACTTCGCGCAGTATTATCGGTGAATACATTTAAGTATGTTATGTAGGTGTTAGCCACCTTGATGCTAAGTGGTTGGGTTTTCGTATCCTGTTCTTGTTCCATGCCTCGAATCTAGTTTCATGTTTAGACCTCGATTATATCTTCCAGTCTAGACCGCGTTTCATGTTTATTGACTTTTGTTTTTGAATAAAGACTTGAATCTGCAATTGCTTCCGAATATAGTCTCGTTCCGTAACAAATGTAATGAGTTTTCTACAACCCCAATTCCAAAAAAGTTGGGACGCTGTGTAAAATGTAAATAAAACCAAAATGCAATGGTTTGCAAATCTCATAAACCCATATGTTATTCACAGTAGAACATAGAAAACATGTCAAATGTTTAAACTGAGGAAATGTACCAATTTAATGAAAAAATAAGGTAATTTTGAATTTGATGGCAGAAACATGTCTCAAAAAAGTCGGGACAGGGACAATAAAAGGCTGGAAAATAAGTGCTATTTACTTACTTATATGCTCTTAGTTCCATCTGCAATTACTCCAGCAGTGGTCCTTCATAAGGACCTCTCAGATATAGCACAGACATGGGCCGACCCCTGAAAGCATTCCATGTGGTGTTAGTTGCATATTTCTGTTAGTCTGCATGCAATAGCTAATTAGTGCAAGAGGCAGGCATTGCCTCCACTCATCTGCTAAATCTGTCTATCATCACTAGCATGTACCTCTTCCCTCTAACACTTTGTACGGTGAATGGAAGGGTGAAGTCCGGGTTACTCATTACTGGGGCGCTGGTGAGGGCTTTTTTCAGGGATCGAAATGCCCGCTCCGCCTCTGCAGACCATTTCACCCGGTCCGGCTGGCCCATCTTCGTGAGATCTGAGAGGGGGGAGGCTACAGAGGAGAAGTTAGTCACAAACTTGCGGTAATATCCTGCCAACCCCAAGAAGGCATGTACCTGTTTCTTCGACGTAGACTGGGGGTAATCCTTCACTGCCTCAATTTTCTTCGTTTGTGGTTTCAGTAAGCCCTGGCCAATATGGTAGCCTAGGTACTGTGCCTCGGTCAGCCCTAGGTGGCACTTTTTGGGGTTGGCTGTCAGCCCGGCCTTCTGGAGCTCCTTCAGGACTTCCCCCAGGTGGAATAGGTGATCCAACCAGGTGGAGGAGTGGATGATCACATTGTCCACATAGGCAGCTGCGAATGTACGATGGGGTCACAGGACAATGTCCATCAGCCGCTGGAACATTGCGGGTGCTCCGTGTAGCCCGAAGGGGAGAACCTGGTACTGTCAGTGGCCGTTCACCATGCTGAAGGCCATCTTCGATCTCGCCTCTGGGCCCCACCTGCCCCACCTGCCAGTAGTCTTTCATCAAGTCCAGTGTGGATATGAACTGGGCCCTCCCCAATCACTCCACTAGGTCGTCCACGCCGGGGAGGGGATAGCTGTCAAACTCGGAAACCTGGTTCAGCTTCATTGCAGTCATTGCAGAGGCGCATACTTCTGTTGGGCTTTGGCACGACTGCGATGGAGCTGGACTAGGGGCTGTTGGACTCTTCTATTATATTGTCTCGCAGCATCCGGCCGACCTCCTCCTCGATGGCCTTGCGGCGGGCCTCCGGGACACGATAGGGCCGCTGTCGCACCACCACTCCCGGGAGGGTCTTGATTTCGTGGTGGACCAGCTGTGTCATTCCTGGGGAGGTAGAAAAAACATCAGTGAATTGACCCACCAACTCTGATAGCTCCTGTCTTTGTGTGGGGGTGAGATCTTCACCCAGTTGGATCAAGGTGCCCTTGTCTGGTCTGTGTCTAGGGCCGCAAACGCCAACACTACTGGTGCTGGCTCTATCCACTTCTTCAGCAGGTTTACGTGATATGTTTTTGTCTCTGCTCGCTTACCGGGCTGCTGCAGCCGATAGTTCGTGGTGCCCTTCCTCTCAAGGACTGTATATGGGCCCTGCCACCGGGCTAGAAACTTGCAGGAGCTATTTGGCACTAGCAGGAGTACCCAATCGCCAGGCTGGAACTCCCGGGGTTGCGCTGGGCAGTTGTACACTCGTTTCTTTTTCTCCTGGGCGGCTCTCATATGTTCCTGGACTATCGGGGCCACTCAGTCGATCTTCTCCTGCATCTCCTGTACATAGTCGATGACTGAGTGGAACAGGGAGGGCTGTTCTTCCCACGCTTCCTGAGCCACGTCCAGCAGTCCTCGAGGTCGCCGTCCGAAGAGGAGCTCGAAGGGTGTGAAGCCCATGGTTGCTTGAGGGCACTCCCAGACGGCGATGAGGACGTAAGGCAGGAGGAGGTCCCAGTTCCTCCCTTCCTCATCTACCACCTGGCGCAACATCCGCTTCAAGGTTTGAGTGAAACGTTCGACCAGCCCATCCGTTTGTGGGTGGTAGACGGATGCCTTTAGGTGTTTCACCTGCAACAGCTGACACAGATCAGACATTATTTTTGACACAAAAGGGGTACCTTGGTTTGTCAGGATGTCTTTCGGGATCCCCACATGGCTGAACAGGAGCACCAGCTCCTTAGCGACGTTGCGGGAGGTGGCTTTACGCAGCGGCACCGCCTCAGTGTACCTGGTGGCGTAGTCCATGATGACCAGTATGTATTCATGTCCCCGGGCGGATTTTGGGAGCAGCCCGACGAGGTCCATGCCGATCCTCTCGAAGGGGACGTCTATGATGGGAAGCGGGATAAGGGCCACCGGCAGGGGCTTCCTTGGGACCATCCGTTGGCACTTCTCCAGGGTGTTTTGTGACCCTAGGTGGCCCCCAAGCGGATGGGCATGGGCCAGGTGCATCAGTGTTTGCGTTCTGGTCTTGGGGACTACCAAGAGGTCCATGTTTTCCCCTCTGCGGTTGGTCTGATGGTACAGCAGGCCTCCACTGACCAGAAAGTAGGAGGAGGGGAGTGTCTGGTCGACTCTGGTCGACCCCCTCGATCTGATGCATCTGGGCCCAGCAATGCTTCAGGCGGCTGTCCTCTTTCTGTTCTCAGCCAGAGTTCCCCTGCTGGTTCACCTGCTGAAACACAGACGAGATTGGGTTAGGGTGTGTGTGCGGCTCACCTTCTGTCATGGCGTCCTCCTCACCTCGGGCCATGTAGGCCTGCCGCAATCATGCAACCTTCACACACTGGGGTGCTTTTGGCAGGTCCAGCGTGGGGAGGGCACACCCTGCTGACCAGGGTTTCTGGGCCTTCTTCGGCGTCCCCCGGTCCGGCTCTATTGGCATGGGCTTGTCCCTGCGCGTCCCATAGGCGGGGTGGCTTTAGTTGTGCTTTCCCTTCTCGGTGTAGCGCTGGCATTCAGGCCGGTGTGGCGGGCCCCTTCCAGGTGGTCTAAGGGTTTGTTGTCCATTAGGAGCGTTAGGGTGGTCAGGGTACATTCCAGGGCGTTTAGTAGTTCCTTGGGTGTCCCGGGAGCTTGCATTCACATGGCCTGGCGTTCTGTGGGCGGCAGAGTTCTCAGGTACTGATCCATGGCCACCTTTTCTACAACCTTGGTGGCGGTGTACAGGTCTGGCTGGAGCCACCTCTTGGTGAGGCGTCCATCTGCCCACGTGGCTTGGCTCCCGGCCTGTATCTCCATCAGTGAAATGGTAAACTCCGCAACCGCCTGGTGGGGGTTTCGACCACACCATGCCAGGATCTCCCTCTTTACTTCTCAGTAGTCCCCTGCATCCACCGAAGAGAGGGAGTAATAGAGCAGCGGGCCGAGGATGCATGGCCACTCTTCGATGTCCCAGTCCTCTCAGTGGGCAACCTGTTTGAAGGCTTCTAGGTAGGCCTCGATGTCGTCCTCTGGGGTCAGGTGGGGAAGAAGGCGCCGGGCTTCTCGGCTGGGATCAGGGCGAGGTGTGGCGGCCACAGTCATCATTGCTTTCAGGGCCAGAAGCTTCTGGGTCACGACCTGTAGGCTTTGGGCGAGCTGCTGTGTCATGATCTGCTGCTGGAGGCTGGCCTCCATTAGGTGCTGCAGCATGGAATCCTTTTTTAAAATTTTTTTACATGGGCGGGTCTGTGCTCATGCCCACATCCTCCACCAGTGTAGTGAGCTTAGACAGCGGTGGGCTGACCACAGACACACAGGAGGCCGTTTCTGAGGCAAACGTGCAGAATTTATTTAAGTGCAGTGAGGGTGTGAGGTGCAAAGGAGGTGCAGTGGAGTGAAGTGCTCGGGTGCTGGTGTCATCTACGGGGCTGCCAGGGCTGTGCTGTGGGTTTTCTAGGCAGCTGTGGTCCCGTTCTGCAGTCAGCCAGCGCCGCGGGTGCAGCCAGGGAGGCGAAATCCTCCGTTTCCTCCAATTTCTCTGCAAGAAACACAAAACAGGTTATCATGCGGGGGCTCTCTCTCCCTTTGCGAGCGGAGGATCACTCTTTTGACGCGCTGTTTATTAGCCCACAGCCATGTGTGTGTTGGCGGCCCCGCCCCGCAGCCACGCGCTCTCCGGCTGTCCAAAACGTTGGTGGTGCTGAAGCAGAGCTGTTTCTTCAGCACCACATCGGCAGTCACAGGAGGAGTGCTCTTTACCTCTTGTGCACCAGACGCCGGCCTGTTGCCACAATATGAATGAAATGAAATTTCAGACACAAAATCTTTCAGATGGAATGTTTGAACAAAAGTTCAAACATAGGCTCAAGGAAATGTGAATTTTGCCTAGGCTATCGTGAGTGTTCTCAGAGACTGTCTCAACAGAATTAATTAGGCTATGAAACACCCAAGTTAAATCTTGGGTGACACAAAGAATAACCTCATATCCTGGTCTTTTTTGAGCTGTCGTGTGTTGCATGCGGATGCAATTCAAAATGGCAGTGACCTGGTGTAATGAGTGTAAGATCAATGTGTGAGAGAGAGCAATTTTCCCAGTGGTTTGCACTAAGACAGCAGCTGCAACCATGGCACACAAACTTGCTGGAAATCCTTGTGCCACCAAATCCAATGTTCCCAATAAACAAGCTAAAGGCCTGCCAGCGCCCCCATACTCCTGAGACAGGACCCCCCACAGCGGCTCCCCCTCCCTCAGTCGCATATAAATGAAAGTCTTTGTTGTAGTTAGACAACCGCAATACAGGTCCAGAGCATAAGGCAGCTTTCAGTGCAGAGCATAAGGTAGATTTCCATGTCATCAATCCATCTAATCTCAGTTTTTCCCTTAGAACACCCAGCTCTATGAAGAGAGTGATCCACTGACAACAGTAGTTGATAACGTCCAGTAAGCTTTACATTTGTTGTGTGGTACTGGGCGGAGGATGACCCCAGTCATGTCCTGTCGGTCTTGGGAGCATGAGAAATTCGAGGGAGTCTCTGACCAGAGAGGAGAAGACCGCAGGGGAGTACAGAACCCCTGAGGGATATGCGCTGAGGTGTATTGTTGATTTTGGAAAGTTAAGGCATGCACTGGCCTTGTGCTCTCACATGCAGGCACACTGGGGAAGAAAACTGAACACAGGACAACAACAGAAAAATAATGGAGTTACTGGAATGGCTAGTTAATTGATTTTACAAACTTTGTGTAAAATGCCATCCTCTTCCTCCATCCTTAGACATTAATGGATGTGTTATATAGCAGAACTGTTGGCACAATCACACCCTGCTGTAATAATGCTAGAATAACTGGGCGTATTGCTTCCTCATTTTCTGAGGATAGATGGTATTGTTTAAAAAATACAGGATGACTGTGTTTCTCTTTAGCTTGATACGTGTCATATATCAAGGAGGTAACTCTGGACTTCATTTCCCAGCAGCCACTGCACCATACTACATCATTGTCACATGACCACCTGCACCTGTATCACATTTCTGTTTAACGAGCACTCCTATATATAGCCACTGTTTGTACTGCTTCCTCATCTTACGTATTGTCTAACTTGACCTTTGTCCCTGTACCATGTTTTGTTTCATAGTTTATGTTTAGCCTTAGCCACAATATTCTGCCTAGTTTTCTTAGTGTCTTTGTTTTGTTGTTTGTTTGTTTATTAAATGTTTGAAGATCTGCGCTTGCTTCCGTATCCATCTTTGTAACGTGACAATACGGTGTTCATGGTACCTGTCCTGTCCATATAGCCCATAATGTGCCAGGTATTTTAGCGAGTTCAGAATAAGGGATGCCACCATCATTGTCAGATTTGGAAACTGGAGACAGACAACTGGGAACACACAACTGCAAAGCCCATCATTAAATGTGAGTATCATATTCAATTTATGCATCAGATCAAAGTCTAGTAAATTAAAAGGTGAATTTCCTGTAACACACAGTGGGGGTACATTTCGACACTAAACTGGAACCCCATCAATTCCCACAGATTGAATATATGATGCTGTGACTGCTCCTTCATACTGGCTACAGCATGCGTGGCTTAAGTTATAGCCCTGTGTTGCTTTCCTTTCTTTCCGTACTTACATTGTCCCTCGGTCTACTTACGATTACAGGATAAAATGTACACAGCTCACACTGCTTAATCTTGTCTCCCTTATCAGCTTTTGCCATGTTTCTTATACCCATCCCTCTAGTCCTTCTGTGGGTGTAATTATATCTATATAAATTAACATACAGTCAAGATATTTCTTAAAAATTTCTGTTTCTTTACAGCATGGAACTCTGCGTAAGTCTCTCCATCTATTGCTGGAAATCTAAATATAGGCCGGAGTGGGTCCCCTATTCACTGCATTTAGGGTCATATATTCTCAATTTAGGGGACACAGATGTTTGTGTTTGTGTGTATTGACTCTCTCCTTTTCCCTTTCATCTGCCTTTGTTGTACAATCTTTATCCACTTAAATTCTGGATCTCTTACTTGGTCCACACTCCACACATAAACCACCAGACAATCAAGCCACCTGTACCATACTCAAAAAATTACTCAGGCCCTTCATATATAATAATGATGATGAGTCTTTATTGAGTACATATACATATGCACAGTGAAATTCTTTTCTTCACATACCCCAGCATGTCAGGCAGCTTTAGAGCGATTGTTTCTCAGCTGAGAGAGTGTGGAAATCATGGAGTCATCCTCTGCTTTGTCTTTCTTTGAGGGGAGCTTACCTGGTCTCTCAGGAAGTGGTGTAGATAAGAGGTCTCCACTGGAAGATGCATAGCTGTGGAAGTTCACGTTATCAGATACATGTGAAGCACGTGACGTCTCTCTTTCTTTCCTTTTGTCTGCAGCTGGTTTCATATTCAGGTTTTCGATGAGCACTCTGAAGTATTTGTGGATACTAATGTGCATAACAGGATTATAGTAGCGTAGTCTGGCTGTTAAAAGCAGATTTGTCAGCAGAACACGATAAAAGTTAACTTAGCAGGGTGCCATCTTGGATGCGTCCTGGGAAAATCCTATTGGGTTTTTATTGAGGGAACCAGTGTGATGCTAATTTCCAGGTTCCGGTACAAAATGATGTCATCCCTGCATGACAAAGGATGTCATACAGCCTTGCAAACAGTGCTGCTTATTTACACCAACAATAGGGGGCACAAACAAACCAATTTGACCAAACAAACTTTTCTAAGCTAATAAAAGACGTTAAATGTGGCTTGGTACTTGTTAATTGGATTCGGTGGGGCGGCGCCCCAAATATGGTAATGCCCTAGTCGGCTGCCTATGACACCTAATGGATTGACCGGCCCTGGTTCTGAGACATACCTGGGGGGGAAAAAAAGGATAAAATAAGGAGACAGGAGAGAAAGGGGTGTAGTTTGTCTCAACTCCTCAGTTGTTTTGAGGAGGCATGTGCAGTAAAGCGGTTTTCACTTGCAATTTCCCAGATTCATTCAATAGACATGAAAATGTCAAAATAAAAGTCTGTTTATGAATGAGTCCTTGTGCATTTTGGAACTATTGCATATAAATCAATATGTATATATGTAGGTACCTCCCAAAAATGCAGCTGAATAAATGGCGTGCTTGCTACAAATTTGGGTAAATTCAATGGAAAACTACATTTCACATAATCCTTTGATTTAGGGTGAGTTGTAATTTGTTTTCAGTGGAGTAGTCTAAGCCAATACGTTTCCTGTTTAATTACACTCGTAGCCAATCAGAGGTCACCTTTGTTGGGGAGTGGAGAAAAGAGAGGGAGGAGTTGGAGGACATGTGAAGCGCACTTGGAGGGAATGACACGCGGAAAAGAGCGGGAAAATTGAGTTTTAACGCCGAGGTGACGATGTTTGTAGACTAAAGTACTGTTACAGTAGTTGCACAAATCATTTTGTTCAGCTAAGAGTCGTGTGCAACTGGCAGTTTGGTAACTTTTTGAACCGTAGGTTTAAGTGAAGTGCAGCTAGGTTATCTGCGTTTGTTGTTTTTCACTAGCTTGAAAAGGGCTAAGTATAAACTGTAACCCGTGGACGTTTAAGCTAATGTCGTCGTGAGAGACGGACAGCTGTAACTGCCAACCTCAGTTTTCATCGTGGAACTGAAGGGACAAGGACTGTGGAGAACTGTGAATTTATGAACATCACCTTTTTGCTCCAGTTCTGACTATAGCAAAAATGCATACATTACACAAATTTGCACAGACTTGGTGTGTCACAAATACAGTAAAAAGAGATGGGGAAAGTGCAGAAATTCCATGCAAAAGCATAGAAAAATGGAATTAAGCAGATATCCATAGCTCGAATAAGGAAGGAAAGTACATGTAAAAAAAAAAAAAAAAAAAAGACTGTTTGCGAGAACAAAAAAACAAGCATTAGTGCATCAAGGTGTATAATACATCTAATGAATAACAATAGGCATAGCTCCTTTATTTGCACTCCTCTCAAGTCTGTCTGTATAATAATTCATACAAAAATGTCACATGCAGTTTATATATGAGATATTATTTATATATAAGTCAGTTGTGTAGTAGAGCTTTGAGGGAAATGATAAATGAGTGATTTACAAAAATGTTATTTCTACCCAGCAAACACAGCAGGTTCCCTAAAGTTAGCATATGGTTCCTGTTTGGTGGTGGTTATTATTATTTTTATTATTATTATTATTATTAATATTTTTTTCAGAATGTTGCTGGGAGTTTTTTTTTTTTTTTTTTTTTTTTTTTTTTAAATAACCTAAAGAGAACCTATACAGAACATTCTCTAATGGTTATTTTTAGGTCAATTTAGAGAATTGAAATTTCCTTCAAGTACTGGCAAATTCAGGGGTGGGGCTAGAGGGGCACTGGCCGGCCCCAGGTGAAATCTGATTGGCCCCTGAAGTGCCCATATCCTGTTAATCATCACTGATCTACATCAGAGCAGTCCATCAGCTGAGTCAGTTTCTTTGAAATTCAACTCGTGTAACCATTTCTTTCTACCTTATCTTATAAGCTCATCATCCTCATCCACTTACGCTTCAATGGTAAGCACCTATTCAATGCTTTAACTAATGTCTCAAAGGACATTAGTGTTTGATAAATTTACTGTGAACACTCGTACCTCTCTGTTGCAGCTGTTAACACTTTTCCACTTTGTTCCTTTGATTAACTCTTCCACCACTGCATGAAACCAGTTTCAACCAGGAACAGACAGATCGAGCCTTTGACAAATGTCTCCCCAAATATCATTTGTGCGCATTTACATACCTTCCCAAATAACATTTGCTCATATTCCTATGATTTCCTGAAAGCCATATATGGAGTTCCTGTCTTACATAGATATGCTTCCTGTTTTATGCAAATATGCCCTTTCACCAAGCCAATCAATAATTAACCCACTGTCTCTGTTTTGTGTCAAGCATGGTATATACTCTGCCTTTCTTTGAATAAATGAGATCTTAACATTTGAACTGTGTGTTATTAGCCAAACTCTCCCAAGGCCTTGGTGTGGGAAATGTGTGGTGGGGCGAGGGCACTGTATTTTTGTTTTCTCTTTACTTAAAAATCGTAACCTGAAGATTCTCTCCACAAATCCTAGCAGTTTTATGGTGGCTCATCTGGGATATCTACTGAAAGGTAAGGATAATTAAATTTGTTTGCTCAACTGTGAAGTAGATATCTCATGTATACCAATTGTACTATGTGCGTTGCATAAATATTCCGTGGTGTTCTATGGAAGCAACTGGAAGTAAGTATTAGTTGAATCTTTATTGTGTTGTAACAAAAAAGGCTTTATTTTATTGAGAAAACGGCTTTATTGTCGGTTTCTTTATGCTTAGGGTTTATTTGGCTCCGGCCGCTGTGGAATTGTTTCTCCCGGCTTTATTGTAAGTAACTGTATTATAAATTGTATAACCCTTTTCCAGTTTTGAAATAGGAGGATACACTGAGTCCGTCTCGGTCGCGCGATATATTGCTTTCTTTTTTTTTCCTCTGTTCCTCTTGCTGTTTGAGGATACTTTACCACCATGCTGCACCTTCCTGCTGTCTTTGTTGTATGTTCTTGTTGTGTTATTTGTTCTGTATGTAAATCATTAGACATGGGTTGAAGTGGTCGGATAACTATTCAGGAATTATAGCTGACTCCACTAACTTCAGGCCCTCTAACTCTCGTAACTTTGATGCTCATGCTGAGGTAAATGTTGCCACACCTTTTGTGCAGGGTGGTAATTGTTTGGTGGAAGAAATGGCCAAGTGGGCTGCCAATGAGGGCTCACCCTCTCCTCACATACATTACGACAAATCCAAAGTCTCAGTTTTTGAAATCATAATGGGCAGACCAGTTCCAACCCCATGGACTAAAGCTAACCCAAGTGTTTCTTGTACAGGAGACCTGGACGTGATTGTCAGTGATTACAATCAAGCGTTAATTGAAAAATGTGCATGGTAATGTCTTTGCTTCTCTCCCTTTACCTGAGAAACCTACTCCCCAGGATACAGTACTAGAAATGCCTCAACCCCAGGAAGGTCCCCTCTTCTCGTCTCACCTTAACACATGCACACATAGATATTATTATTATTATTTATTTATTTATTTATTTTTTTTGTATTAGTCTTGAGAATACAAGCAACGACTCAAGCCCTGTCTGGAGGTAGCATGTGACTGTTGGGGGCTGTTGTAAGCTCATGGATCCCTGGGCATTCCCTGCCGCTTATGTGAAGAGTCCTGTTGGGAACTAAGAAGGCATTGATAAATTTACTGTGAACACTCTTCCCTCTCTGTTGCAGCTGTTAACACTTTTCCTCTTTGTTCCTTGTTACAACAAGGGCAACATTTTGTCTTGGTTTTCAGTATAAATATATAAACATCTTTAAAAATGAATAGATTAATCTGAGAACCAAACTGCAGAGAATTGTATTTTATTTTTCATTGAGCTTTGACAAAATACACAAAACAAGTGTTAACATCCAATGCATGTTTCTTTTCATGTTAATTAATATTTTTAAGAAGATTTAGATTTTTTTTTGTGCTGTTGCGTATAACATCAGCCCACTAGACATGTCCATGCACAAACATCATGATATTCAAGGCCTATATTTTATAAGGTTATTTAGTTAATTGTTCATCTAATTCTAATTGTTTAATCTAATGTCCATGTAACTTGCATTCACTTTTTTTTTTCTTTGTTAAATTTGCAGATGGCAGTAGTGGAAGAAGTTAACCTGTGGAGAAGTTTATCAGAAGTTGAAAACTGTATCTGTTTATACACAATTAAAATTTTGAGTTATAATTTATTTTTTAATGATGCAATGTTCTTGCAAATTTTCTGTCTGTGAAAGTGTTATTATTATTATTATTATTATTATTATTATTATTATTTTTTTGTATAAAATGATAACTACTGTTTTGAATGTCCCAAGATTAATGTTTTATTATTTTATGTAAACAATGGCTCAACAAAAACAGTTCTATTTCCGTAACAAACTTTCATGGCCAACCAAAAACAAACCATAAAAACTTATGCTCTGGGAACCAAAAATTGTTAGCTGGGTAATGAGTAAATAAGAAATTCTACAATCAATACCTTTTTAGCAGCTGTTTTCTCAATGATTTTTTTTTTTTTTTTTTTTTTTTTTTTTTTCTTGTGTAGAACTTTCTATGTTCATTCTTAGTTATATTCTGAAGAACATTAAAGAATGATTTGTTCACACAGTGTTTATTGCCTGATTTACACACCATTTTATATTAAAAAACATTGAGATAATCAAGTTTTAATATATGTGCATAGTATTTTGGGATTTTATAAATGAAAGAAATTACATCCAAAATGTGTTCTGTAAAAACGTAACCCTGACATGTTAAAAATGAAACAGATTTTAAATATACCTGTTTTCAATATCTAGATTTTTTTTTTTTTTTTATGTATGCAAATAAATGTATATTTAATTAAATCGTGTCTTATTTGCAAATGCAAAAAACCAGTAATACATGTGTATGTACAGTAATAATGTATATAATTTCATATCTTGACATCAGAAAATTTCACCTATTCACCTGCAGTGTCTTGCTTCATTGTAGGAAATGGTGTAATTGTAAAAAAAAATGAGAAGTTGGTAACTGGTATCGCTATTACAGCTGATGGATGCAAGACAGTCATCACTGTATACACCCCTCAGTGTAACTATCTTTCGATCTCCATTTTAAAATGAGTGATTTTTTTTTGCAATCAAGTATGAAGGCATGGTTTAAGCTTAAAGGATTGTTTGCATAAATCTTATGAAATTTGAGGTCAGATGTCACTTGACTCCATGTTCTTGAAGAATTGCATATTATTGGATTATTGCAAACGTGCTGGATCTTGTTGACACAAACATCCCCTTTGCTACTCAGACCACATCTATTGTGCTAATCCCAGCATAAAGACCACTTGTCAGATGCTCCAGACTGGTTCTGAAGCAGTTAAAAACATGGCCTGCAGGAGCCATCTCTGCTCTTCAGGACTGTTTTGAGTACATGTTCAGGGAGGCTGTAACCAATGGCAACTCCACCACCTTGGAGGAGTACATGGCATCAGTGACCAGCAACATCAGCAAATGCATTGATGACGTCACTGTCTCTAAAACCATCACTACATGCTCCAACCAGAAGCCATGGATGACTGCAGAGGTGCATGCTTCATCGAGGAACTGAGATGCTGCCTTCAGAGCAGGTGACAACAGCAAGGGCTAAACTGTCCTGGGCCATCAGAGAGGCAAAGCATGCACATGCTCAGAGAATCTATATCCACTTACTGGTCAGCACCAACATCACCACCTGCCTGTAACAGTGATGCCTCCCTTCCAGATATGCTGAAAAACTACTGCACTCAGTTTGAGGTGCAGAATGACATGGCGGTGAGGAAGACCATCCCTCCTCCCAACAACGATGTGCTGTGTCTTACCACAGCTGATGTGAGGAAAACTCTATGCAGTGTCAACCCACAGAAGGCTGCTGGACCAGACAACATTCCTGGCAGAGTGCTCAGAGGATGTGCAGACAAGCTGGTGGATGTTCTCACTGACATCTTTAACATCTCCCTGAGCAGTGCCATCATTCCAACATGCTTCAAGGCCACCACCATCGTCCCTGTGCCTTCAGTGTCTTCAGTGTCCTGCTTCAATGACTACCATCCTGTTGCATTCACATCCATCATTATGAAGTGCTTCAAGAGGCATGTCATGAGGCACATTAAGACCCTGCTGGACCCTCACTGGACCCCCTCATTTTACAGCATGAACAAAATACTGTATTGACCGCCTACAATTTTGCTGCTAACACTGTATTTATAAAAAATATTGTATTTCTTTTTGTCAATATTATACTTTCTATCTGGCTGCTACTGCAACAACTGCTATGTCTATATATGTTATATGCATATCTGCTGAACTTTGTGTGATAGTACGCTATGCTTATATTTACAGCATTCTATTATTATATTGTTATATCTTTTTGCACAACCTGTTACATCTTACACTTTAGCCACACTAGACCCGTGTACTGGTCAGTGCTGCATGTGCCTACTGTCCAGTTTTAGTAATTATCATACGGTCTTGCTCTTTTTGCACACATGCACATCATGTATAGTCTTATTTAGTTCTCTGTACTCTAATGTAATTCTGTGTTGTTTTATGTATCACCATGGTCCTTGAGGAATGTTGTTTCATTTCACTGTGTACTGCGACAGCTGTATATAGTTGAAATGACAATAAGCCACTTTACTTGTCTTGAATGATTGCATGGATTAAATGATTGTAACCACTCTTTAACTTTTTTGAACATAATGTTGCTGTACATCTTTCATCATTTCCCATCTTTGTTGTTCAACAGATTTGATTTGTAATTATGTGCAGTGTTCAACAGTTAGATAATAAAAACCTGAATACTGTGTTAATGAAGTGAAAACCAGTAGAGAACAGAGTGTAGAGATGTTTGTAGCACCTTTTTTAATGTAAATTATTTTTTACTGTATGTGCTTCATCAACCACTTCTGTGAATGATCTGAGAGAACATTTAGAGAGATGGATAAGACATGGAAAGACAAAGATACAGTGATGTTCAGGCGTGTTTCTTTATTGACTTTAAAAAATGGAATGAATATGTCTTCGTTTGCATTTTGTGTATTGACACTACACAGAATCAAATCTGTAAATTGTCTAAAATCACTCTTTACCTGAAACAAAGTCTCAACCAAATAATGGTATTGTACAACAAACAACAAATACTGTAAATAATTTCAGTAAGCGTTCATGAAACATCAGGCTAGAGCAAGCACACTCTCTAGAATAGAAAAAAACCCCAAAAAAACACGTCTTACTTCAGAACAACACCCCTGTAAACCTAATTTTCATATTACTATAAATTGGAGATCCACTGTAGGCAAAGTTTGAGATTCATGCTTAGATCCCCTAATTATATGGGATTTTACTAAGAACATATTATTATGACTGAATAGCTCAGATTTGTCTTCAGAAAAAGACACACACACCAATTCAATGACACACAATATGGAGTAAGAACCAAAACCCTAAACAAAAAGGCAATATACAAGTAGTTAAATTAAAATGCACAAAAAGATGCTGAATAATGCCTACAGTTTGCATACCATCATTCAATCTTTGTCGCAAAAAATATGTATTTCAAAAAGCAAAAAGAAAAACAAGAAAAGAAGCCTGGTTACATAGAGTCACATAGAAGCAAGCTGAAACCCTTTAAATAAATGTAAACTGAATTATCCTAAACTATTTCATGTAACCAAGCCTTGAGGCCATGGATGTGGTGGCTCAGACAGTGAGGGAGATGAAGCTGTTATATCTCTGGATGTTTCTCTTCAAGATTTCAGAGCAGGGCCCTAAAACACGTTCAAAGCGTGGCCTATCCAGCTTTACACACTTCAATGGACCTCTGGCCACCACAGTGGCTGCACGTGGCCTGTTCAAGAGCAGCGCTATCTCACCTGCAGAAAGAAGCACTGAATGAGTATTAATCTTTCTACCTTTTATACAATGCTTTATATATAAGGTGTTGTTAATCTTCATTTAACATGATTGTTGGTCCTCTGTGTGTCACCAAACCCTGTATTCCAGCACATCCCACAGATTGAGGGAATTTGGCCAGGGTAACACCTTCAACTCTTTGTTATGTTCATCAAAGTATTGCTGAACAATGTATACAGTGTAGCAGGGTGCATAATTCCCCGGATCTCAATCCGATCGAGCATCTATGGGATGTGCTGGAAGATCTACACTCACCACTTTCTTTATTAGGAACATATGTCCACCTGCACATTCATGCAGTTGTCTAATCAGCCCATAATGTGGCAGCAGTGCAATATAAAAAATCATGCAGATACAGGTCAAGAGCTTTGGGTAATGTTCACATCAAACATCAGAATTAAGAAAAAGTGTGATCTCTGTGACTTTGACCATAGCATGGATATTGGGACCAGATGGGCGTTGAGAAATTTCAGAAACTGCTGATCTCCTGGGATTTTCAGGCACAAAAGTCTCTAGAGTTTACACAGAATGCAAAAAAAACAACAACAACACAACAAAAAAACATTGCATGAGGGACAGTTCTGTAGGTGGAAATGCCTTGTTGATAAGAGAGGTCAGAGGAAAGGGACAGATTGGTTCAAGATGCTAGGAAGGATATATAACTTATATAATCATTACAGCCGTGGTGAGCAGAGAAGCATCTCAGAATGCACAAAGCATAAAACCTTGAGTTTGTAAGGCTGGTGCCAAGATGTCTGAACCTGGAGAGAACTGCTCTCTGAGAAAAAAAGGACTCTTATAAAAATTTAAATTATAACTCTCTCCCACAAAATTAGCATCTTCATCCGAGATAACACATCACACTAATTGGAGACTGGAGGATCACTGGTCTCTCATACAAATGACCTCCTGTGTGTAAATAAGGTACATCCTTCCACAGACAATGAAGACACATTCAATCACAAAACTGACCCCCTGAATAGTGGGACCAAATTCCAATTATAATCACAAAGAAGACCATTTGGTGGACCTACAGAGTATCTGGGTCTTTAGGCAGAGCTGGCAAAAGATTCGGGGAATTTGTAGACAGATTTTTAGACTTTCATTGCAAGGTAAACATCTCTAATTCTCTTGTGTGTTTTATGTGATGTTTTTATATTATTGATCACTGCTTGTTATTTTTTTCAATTGGATTAAGAATTATTATTGGAATTACCTGGTTAATTAATTAAATAATTAATTAACCAGGTATGTTTAAATTTATTCTGACCTACCCTGAAATTATTGGCTCTAGTATTACGTAAAATCCATGTTACCGCAAATCTGTGACCAGATTAGTACAGGCTAAAATCCAGGTTTAGGTGGAGCATTGGGGCACACCAACTGAGATTTTAGAGTCCAGGCTAACAACTTGGCTTTAGTTAAGTGTACTTAGACTGTAAAGGCTAAAAGGAATTTCTATTTAGAACAGTATAGTGTTGATTGACCAATTTAAATAGGGTGAGCCTTAACCTCTGATTATTGTAATATTATTTTAGTGAAGTGTACATGGGAAACCATGGCATGATTATACAAAGATACTATTCTAGAAAAGTAAAATTAGTCGACTTGTTCTGATGGTAGTGATCATGACCTCTGACTAGAGATAATGTTATTGTAATCAAGTGTGTACAGATCTATGGGGACTAAACAACAAACTTTTTAGAAAAGGGCAAGCATGGGCAGCCATCTAAATAGTATTTGTCAATTACCTCTGTATAATGACCAAGACTTGTGTGTTTGTGACTGTGAGATCTGCATACACGGCCGGCAGGAGACTCTAAGTGACATTGGAATGCGAATAAACGAGCACAATATTAGTAAAGGGTTAAATAGGATAATCAAATGTCAAGATAAATTTGATGAAAGAGATTGGAATTCTAACATCTCTTTCATCATTCATAATCATTCATCATGGAGTCAGATAAAGACATATAAATGTAAAATGTACATATTTGTCTATTAAAGTGACCAGCAAGTGTAGTAAATCACAGCTACAGTGGTTGTATTAAAAAAACGGGACAGGAAATAAAATGGAATTGATGTTGTTTGCTAAATGGTTCCAAATACTCACTAATATCCATTTTTATCTGAAAAAAAGAGACAGCTATCAAAGTATAGCTGTATAGTATGTATAGTACTATACAGTATATAGTAAAGTATAGTATAAACTGCCACGCCTACTTCAATCAAAAGGGCTATTTGTTGGTACCTCGAATAGTGAAGGCTACAGCAGGGGGGAATGCTTTCTCTTAAAAAGCCCCACAGTTATGGAACAACCTCCCAATTAGTGTTAGGGACTCAGACACAGTCTCAGTGTTTAAGTCCAGGTTGAAAACATATTTGTTTAGTCAAGCCTTTTGTGAATAGTTTTTTCTTAGGTAAAAAGAGTAGATCTAGAGGGCTCACGGGCTGAAGTATTTCAGTCACCTTCTTCCTCAACATTTCTGGAATTTCTTTCAATTTTGGCATAGTGTGTTACTGGGTAAGACCTTTTAACCAACTTCATGCTATTGAAAAAGTGTTGATTAAATATGGGGTTCAGCTGAACTAGACACAACCAGGCCTGATTACTGCAATGAATGAAGTTGGTTAAAAGGTCTTACCTAGTAACACACTATGCCAAAGTTAAAAGAAATTACAGAAATGATGAGGAAGAAGGTAATTGAAATACAACCCTAATTCCAAAAAGTTGGGACAGTATGGAAAATGTAATAAAACAAAGAAAAATATTCATTTGAAAATTCACTTCACCCTGTACTATATTGAAAACATATTATTTGATTTTTTACTTTGTTAATTTAATTATTTTTGAAAATATACACTCATTTAATATCTGATGACTGCAACATACTCCAAAAATGTTGGGACAGTCGACTGTGTAACATCACCTTTTCTTTTAATAACACTTATTAAGTGTTTGTGCACTGAAGACACCAGTTGGTTAAGTTTAGCAAGCGGAATTTCCCCCCATTCATCTATTATGCATTTCTTCATCTGCGCAACTCTACAGGGCCTTCGTTGCCTAATTTTGTGCTTCATAATTCGTCACACATTCTCAGTCTAAGACAGGTCAGGACCGCAGGTAGGCCATGCTAGCACCTGCACTCTCTGCATGCGCTTGTAATCCGGACAGAATGTGCTTTGGCATTGTCCTGCTTTGGATGGCAGAATATGTTGCTCCAAAATGTGTATGTACCCTTCTGCATTAATGGTGCCCTGTCTTAATAAGAACTGTCTTCCAAACAGTTCAACTTTCAACTCATTAGTCCATGGAATGTTCTCCCAAAAGGTTTGAGGATCATAAAGGTGTGTTTTGGCAAATTTTGATGAGCCTTAATGTTCTTCTGGGTTAGCAGTGGTTTTTGCCTGGTCACACTTCCAAGGATGCCATTTTTGCCGTGTCTTTCTGATAGTAGAGTCATGAACAGTGACGTTTAATGATGCAAGAGAGGCCTACTGATTTGTCTTTGGGGAATGTTGTTCTCAAAGTGTTGGATTATTTGCTGATGCATGTGTTGGCAGATTGGTGAGCCTCGACTCATCCTTGCTCTTGAAGGACTAGGCCTTTTTTCAAGACTTCTTATATGCTATAATTAGACGATTGTCTCACCTGTTTCACTTCACCTTCTTATTTCAACTTGTCACATCGCTATTAGTCTTAAATTGCCCTTGTCCCAACTTTTTTGGAACATGTTGCATGCATCAATTTCAAAATAAACATTTACCTTCAAAAAAACTATGCAGTTGATTAGGTGAAACATCAAATACCTTGTCTATATACAAGGTGAACCTTCCCAGAAGTGGCCAACCTTCCAAAATTCCACCAAGAGCACAGCAACTACTCATCCAGAAAGTCACAAAAGAACCAAGAACAACATCAAAAGACCTACAGGATTTTGTTTCGCCTTCTACAGTGCACAATATAATTAAATAGATTCAAGGAATCTGGTCATATCTCGGTGCGTAAAGGGCAAAGCTGAAAACCACTTCTGAATGCGAGTGATCTCCGATCCCTCAGATGTCACTGTCTTAAAAACCATCATGAGTCTGTAATGGATATCCTGACATGTGCTCGGGAATAGTTTGGTAAACCTTTGTCACTCAACACCATTCGCCGCTGCATCCACAGATGCAAGTTAAGGCTTTACTATGCAAAGCAGAAGCCATACATCAACACTGTCTAGAAGCACCGCCAACATCTCTGGGCTTGGTCTCATCTGAGATGAACAGTAGCACAGTGCAATTGTGTTTTGTGGTCTGATGAGTCAACATTTCAAAGTTTTTGGACAAAACAGCCATTGGGTTCTCCAGGCCAAAGAGGAAAAGGACCATCCAAGCTGTTATCAGCGTCAGGTCCAAAAGCCTGCGTCTGGCATCATATGGGGGTGTGAGTAACTTGCACATCAGTGAGGGCACCATTAATGCAGACAAATATATACACATTTTGCTGCCATCCAGAGCAGGACAACACGAAAAGCACATTCTATCTGGACTACAAGCGCATGAGAGTGAGGGTGCTAGCATGGCCTGCTTGCTAGCATGGCCTGCTTGCATAATGGATGATTGTGGGAAAATTCCACTTTCTAAATTTAACCAACTGGTGTCTTCAGTGCCCAAATGCTTAATAAGTGTTATTAAAAGAAAAGGGGATGATATACACTGGTAAACAGTCGACTGTCTCAAGTTTTTGGAGTGTATTGCGGTCATCAGATTTGAAATGAGTGTATGTTTTCAAAAATCTATTAAATTCCCATAGTAAAACATCAAATAATGTGTTTATAATGTGTTCCCTGAGAAGGGAAATCAAAGTTGCGTGAACTCCCTGCTGTGGGAAGTACCCTCGCGTGTGACCGGCATTTGAAGCTTGTGTAACATCATGACTATTTACAGGCCTGCCGTGATTAGGTGATGTGGCAGTTAAACGCGTCGCATGATATAAAAACGACACCTGTGAACCGGGCTGTCAGCCTCTATTATCTGAAGCGAGACTGCATGTCGGTCATTTGTGTAATGCTCGTAAAAAGACTCCTCATTTCCTCTCTATCTTTTAAAAAAAGAAAGAAAAATCTGTTCTCAAGAGGTCTGACTGTGCACATTGTTAATGTCTTACAATCAGGCAGCTCCACTCAAGGCTCATTCTCTTCTCGGTCGAAGAGAGTTGGGTTTCAGAGCCTCGCAGGTCTCGTCCTGGTGATCTTGTATGGACCTGGAAGAGGAGCCGGAGATGAGCGCTGCTCTATCTCTTACTTTGTCTTCCGGGTCCGACTCACGTCGGAGCTCACGTCGTGACTCCTCCTTCCACTATGGAAAGCCAAACAAAAAAATCCTCTCTGACTCCGCGGAGCCAGAAGGGTGTGCTAAAAATGAAGAGCAGCTCTCAACCATATAAAGAGCTGCTTAAAGTGATTACTAAGGATGGATGAGCTTTTTTCTCCCCAGTGAAAATAAATCTCCCTCACACTGCAGAAAACTCCCCTTCATTCCAGAAGTGCTTGATAAAATATCACGTGTCTGGGGAAAACCATACATAAGCCGTATTTATAACCCCGCAATGTCGGACTATTCGGCCATCATGGGGAATGAACGGTACAGCTATTTAGCTATGCCAAAGGTGGAGAAGGCACTTGCGAGCTACCTCTCTCCATCGATATATGGCGGTGTTCAGCCAGTTCCTTGCCCGTTGTGTCAAGCCAGCACGAGTGCGAGGGAGGCACAGAAGGTGAGTGTGGCGGCCCGCAAACCGGGTGGCCACAGTTGCAGACTGCTAATAGGCCTGATCTGAGAATGGGAATGGATCATAGAGGCTGAGCAGACAAAGAAGGAGTGGTCCTGAGGGGCGGCAGAGGGACGTATCAGGGGACATGAGGTTGTTAGGGCAGTTCGCCCCAAGTACTACTGTAGGGCCTCCCCTAGCCAAGGCTGCCCCAAGTTTTCAGTGTTCTCTGGTCAGCGAGCTGTCACAGAGCACCAAAAATCTGATGCTTTCCCTCAAATAGAATGTGGAACAGTTAACGGCACTAAAAGACCATCTGGCAGTGTGGAAACTACTGCCAAATGTGTCTCCATGGGTTCTGTCTACCATAGAAAAGGGTTACCGGATCCAGTACAGAGCTGAACCCCCCTGTTCAGAAGTGTGCTCACCACAGTAGTCAGCACAGAGCAGAGCCCAACATTAGTGCAGGAAGTAAGATCCCTTTTGGACAAAGGGCCATAGAACATGTATCCCGTTCTCTGAGAGGGGGGTTTTTACAACTGTTATTTTCTGGTCCACAATAAAAGTTGTGAGTATGCGGCCAATTTTAGATCTGTATCATCTGAACCATACTCTTCGGACATACAGGTTCAAAATGCTGACGCTCAAACTTATCATTCCACAGATTCAGTTTGAGGACTGGTTTGTGAGGATAGATCTAAAAGATGCATATTTCCACATAGACATTTTGCCCAGTCACAGGAAGTTCCTGAGGTTTGGATTTGGACGCAATGCATACCAATATCGGGTTCTTCCCTTCAGGCTAGCTTTATCCCCTCGCACCTTCACAAACTGCATGTATGCCATTCTGGCTCCATTGTGACTCCAGGGCATCTGTGTACTAAACTACCTGGATGACTGGATGGTCAATTCTAGCAGGATCCAGGGAACTGGCGATTCAACATTGAGATGTTATTCTTGCCCACAGGAAAAGCTTGGGGCTCAGGTTGAACCTCAAGAAAAGTATGCTTTCTAGAGTGCAGAGAACAACTTTTCTAGCAGTTATAAGGATTCTACTATGATGAGGGTGTTTAATTCTTCTCTGGGCAGAGGGAAAGTTTTTGTTAGTGAGTGCAATGTACATTCTGGGCAACTGAATGTGGGGGCAGACATCCTGTTGAGGCAGGGGCTGAGGCACAGGGATTGGAGACTCCATCCACAAGTGGTGATTCCATATGGCAGAGGTTCAGCCAAGCAGAAGTGGATGTGTTTGCCTCCGAGGAGACAACACACTGCCCGCTGTGGTTCACCCTCACTCCTCCCACACCACTGGGGCTGGACGCCATGGTGCACATGTGGCCGATGTCACGTCTGTATGTTTTTCCCATGATCACTCTGATCCTACAAATTCTAGCGAGAGTTTGCCAAGACTGTCTACATCTGCTGCTTGTAGCACATTATTGGCCAGCTCGATTATGGTTTTCAGAGATGATATCCCTGCTGGACGGCACTCCCTGGGAGATTCCCATCCGCAGGGATCTACTGTCTCAAGCCAGAGGGCTGATTTATCAACCTCGGGCAGAACTATGGAAACTGTTGGTCTGGCCCCAGAGGGGCTCCAGCTCATAGATTCTGGTCTCGCAACTGAAGTTGTAGAGACCATGTTGAACGCTAGAGCACCATCCACAAGGAAATTGTATGCAATCAAGTGGTGACTTTTTGTCTCGTGGTGTGAGGAACGTTAACTAGACCCAGTGAACTGTGCAACAGCTACAATCCTGGAGTTCTTATGAGGATGTTTCTCAGTAGGGATGGCTCCTTTTACAATCAGGGTCTACATGGCCGCCATTTCGGTCAGCCACACCCCTATTAATGGAGTCTCTGTGGGGCAACATCCTCTAACTTCAAGGTTTAGGTGTGGTATCAGGCAGCTGAGGCCCATCTGCAGACAACGCATAACTTCCTGGGACCTTTCTGTGGTCCTGGAAGGTCTGTCAGATGCCCCAATTGAGCCCTTAGATTCAGCCTCTAAGAAGTTTCTGACTCTAAAGGTAGCTCTTCTACTGGCCCTGACATCTCTCAAGTGAGTAGGAGATCTACAAGCTCTCTCTGTTGCCCCTTCCTGCCTTGACTTTACCCCTGGACTAGCCAAGGCCTTCTTATATCCTAGGCCAGATTATATTCCTAAAGTGCCTACGTCCACTGCCCAGCCAGTAGTGTTGCAGGCTTTCTGCCCCCCGCCGTTCCTCACACCAGAACAAGAGAAATTGCACCTAATGTGTCCAGTAAGGGCTCTCTGTACTCACGGCCACCGCTCCAGCCAGTGGCGTAAGTCGGAGCAGCTGCTGGTCTGCTTTGGCAGTGACAGTAGAGGTGATACTGTGTCGAAGCAGCGCATCTCTAACTGGATAGTGGAAGCAATCTCTATCGCTTATGAGGCACGCGGTCTCGCTACGCCTCTGGGCATAAGGGCTCATTCCACTACGGGTTTCGCCTCCTCAAAGGCTTTGTCCAAAGGGGTACCCTTACAGGATGTGTGTGCTGCAGTGACATTCTAGACATTAGTGTGCTTTCAACTATGTGGCAACAGTTTGGGGAAGACCCACATATGGGTGTGATGGTCAGGTAAGTCACACACTTTTGGCCATATAGTGTAAATAAGAAGCTCCTTTTTCAGAGTAAGAAGTGTGAGCTTGATGAACTCTGAATATTTATTTCAATTCGTATAATATAAGTAGTGTTTTATGATGAATAGTCTACTTTATTATGCAGCCTGTTGAATGTATTGTTCAACATGTTGAAGCATTGAATTGTGAGCCTCATACTGAAGGGAAGAAATTATATGATACATTGTATATTTATGGCCATAGTAGTGAATCATTAGGCACTCACCAAAGTAGTCAGAGGGTCCAAGGCGGCCTACCTCTACATACTCCTCATTGTCAGATCTGCGCTGTAGGACAGATGCTGTCCCCTGAAGAAAGTGAGTGAGAGAGAGAGAGAGAGAGACAGACAGAGAGAGACACAGAGAGAGAGAGGTGCACCTGAAAGATTAGATTCTTTGCTTTATAGAAAAACAAATAAAATCTCACACCCTGAAATTCACAGAACAAAAATTGTCTAAAGATTTAATAAACTGTCAAACACATGATCACCTTTTACTGTACCAGTGAAAAATGTATGTACTATATGCTGGAAATGTGAAATATTCAGAGGTGGGTAGTAACATGCTACATTTACTTTGTTACATATACTTGAGTAACTTTAAAAAAATAATAATAATAAAAAAAAATAATAAAAACTTTTAAGAGTAGGTTTAACTTATACTTATACTCTTACTCAAGTTAATTTTTAATCACAGAAATGTACTTTTACTTTGCTACATTTGGTGGCTTTCCTCCATTACTGTTAAATGTTAATTAATATACAGTATCTCACAAAGATGAGTACACCTCTCACATTTTTGTAAATATTTGATTATATCTTTTCATGTGACAACACTGAAGAAATGACACTTTGCTACAATGTAAA
>JANDJT010000102.1:24456530-24474698 GCA_024331685.1 Stegophilus panzeri | reverse complement strand
TGTGAATACTTATGTACATGTGCTTTTTTTGTTTTTTATTTTTAATAAATTTGCAAAGATTTCAAACAAACTTCTTTTATAGAATTTTGAGGAAAATAATGAATTTAATCCATTTTGGAATAAGGCTGTAACATAACAAAATGTGAAAAAAGTGAAGCGCTGTGAATACTTTCCGGATGCACTGTATTCTGGGTTTGGTCAGAAAAGAGGAAGCGGGAGGCAGGCTTGGGAGAACTTAAAAGGTGCTTTATTCTATTTTTTTTTATTTTCACTCATTTATTTTCACATGCACGCACACATGCACACACAGCTATGTGATGGTGGCTTTCTCTCTCAAGGTGCTCATCTCCTTCCTTTTTATCCTCGCAACAGCTCACTGCAACACAGAACATTCATTAGCATAATTCCCTGCAGGTGCACAATCCTTACCACTCACCTTCTTTGGCTCCGCCCTCCATTCACAAACCGGTGCTCAAGCACGCACCCGCTTCAACATGCCCCCACCGGCCTACTCAGGCCGGGGAGTCATACGGCCTGCTACCGAACCCCACCAACCACACCCTCATCTCCACCCCGAAAGAGGAAATCCACTACAGCCATCTTTTGTTTCCCCTGGGCTGTGGACCACCTTGAACTTAATTGACTGAAGTTCCAGATACCAATGGGTGATCCACATGTTGGCATCTTTCATGCGGTGGAGTCATTGGAGCAGGGCATGGTCTGAACAGAGGGTGAAAGCCCATCCCTGCAGATAGTACCGGAGGGTGAGGATCGCCCATTTGATGGCTAGACACACCTTCTCTATCATGCTGTACTTAGTCTCTCACACAGAGAGATTGTGGCTGATGTACAGCATGGGGCGCTACTTCCCCTCCACCACCTGGGACAACACGGCCCCCAACCCTCTGTCTGAAGCGTCCGTCTGTAAAACAAAAGGGAGCGATAAGTCAGGAGAATGTAAAAGTGGTCTCAGTGGTCTCACCCTTCAGATGACCCCGGCATATGCATTGTGCAGGTGCAGGATTCTGTCCATGAGTCGCTGAAACGTCGCTGGTGCTCCAAACAACCCAAACAGGAGGGTGACAAACTGGTGTAACCCAAACAAGATATTGTAGTCAAGGGAATCTGCCAATACCCCTTTGTCAAATCCAGCGAGACATTGGGTATGCATACAATTTAAACTCTGAATTTACTTTTCTACCATCCACACAAAACCTAACTGAACTGTCCATTTTGGGAACCAAAACTACTGGGCTGGATCAGTAACATCCTCAATTACTCCCACATACAACATGGCTTTGAGCTCATCCCGAACCATGTTTTTTATGCCTGGGTAGATGATGCTTTCCATCACCCCTGGGGGTGTCTTTATGTGAAGTTCTATGAGATTAATGTGACTGAGTAGACACAAGAACACGATGGAAACTTCCACCTGCAACCTGGCAACGTCCGTGATTTGGGACAAGGAGAGGTGGTAATTCAGAGCTTGATGTGGTAAGCAAAATGAGCATCTTATCTCCCAGTGCAAACTCAGGTAGTGGAGTACCCCGCTTTTAAACAGGATTAACATTCTTCCGCCTGACGCAAATTCTCCTGTGTTATGTGACTTAAGGTGTGGAGTTTTGCTGTCAGGTCAAGAATGTATTGAATTTCATTTTTACTGTTAAAAGGCCTCTCCCTCCAATTTTCCAAAATGACACTGAGGAAGCTGCAAGGCTTCTGCCTGTACAATAATTCAAATGAGGAAAATCCCGTGGAGGCTTGTGGGACCTCCTGCACTGCAAATTAGAGGGGCTCGAGCCACTTAGCCTAATTCCATGTATCGTCATGAAGGAATTTACAAATCATGTTTTTAAGTGTTTGATTAAATCATTTGACCAGCCCATCTGTTTGTGGATGATAAACACTGGTGCAAATAGATTTAATACCCAACAGTTCATACAGCTTTTCCGTGACATGAAAAATGTTCCCCGATCAGTTAGGATCTCTTTTGGGATCCCAACTCAGGAGATGACACAGAAGAGTGCCTCCACAACGCTACGTACTGAGATGTTACTGAGAGGCACTGATTCCAGGTATCGCGTTGCGTAGTCCACTAAAAGTAATACAAAGTGATGCCCTCATGCATTCCAGTCTAATGGCCTGATAAAGGTCCATACCAATTCTTTGAAAGGGTACCTCAATTAATGGAACGGGGCACAATGGTGCATTTGGAGTAGCCAGCAGATTCATCAGCTGACATTCGCAACATGTTGCACACCACCTGTAAACATTGTCACAAATGCCCGGCCAATAGAAATGGGCCAAGAGTCAGTTTAACGTTTTTTCTTGTCCTAAGTGCCCCATCATCAGATTATGGTGAGGAGCGTGGAATAATAATTCCAGATGGCTCTTCAGGACCAACAGCTGGGATGTTTCTTCTTGGGTTTGAGTGTGGATGCGGGTGGACTGAGTCTGGGGAGTGAATTTCGAGGTGGGGCAGCATTTCCAGTTCAAACTCAACTTTATCCATAATGCCCATAATACCTATAGACTGCAGCCAATGGGAATGCTTCTCTATCAGCGTGCATCCTCACAGGACTGATCAGATTACATCAGTTAAGATAAGGGAATCTTAACAGAGCCAATAACATTAATAGAAACAGTTACTTTTCCAGATGCAATAGTGGAAAGGTTGATATGGATAAAGCTGTGTGCACATACCTGAAATTATCCAGGTTTAATCTATTTTGAATGCCCTTATTCATATCAATTTATTTTCACTATCATAGCTTGCTAAGTATTATATCCACAGTTATGTTAGCCTACATGTTTATTACACATACTTGGTCAGTAGTTACATAGAGACATATGTAATGTTTGTAAAGTGTTTTAGCTGTCATTTAAGCAGATTCTCAAGCCACTATAGGCTTTTATTGTACCACTTTTTATTGCACTGACACAAGCTGTCACTCAAGAAAGAGAGAGAAAAGTTTGAAGGGGAGGGAGACAGCCAGTTTGGCAGGATGAAAAAAATATTATATTGCTTTGGACCATCTGGCAAAAAAGCTCGGAATAAGAGGTCAGATGGTCGTGATATGGACACAACCTTCTGATCAGTAGTCCACTGAGCTGAACTATTATATTTAAACCATGGAATAGCAAAGAGAACCAGTTTAACCCTCTCACATCTAGAATTGGATACAAACAGTCATCCTTTTTCAGAGCAAGAAAATACATTGTTTTGTTTTTAACAGTAGGGTGTAGTTTACTATAGCACCTCTGGCCAAGAGTGAATGAACTTCTCACTGCCCTTCTCCAGCTATTGGCCTGGATGTGCTTGGCCTAGCTGGAGGAGGGCCTCCCCCACACCTCTTCCCGCTTCTACAGAGCATTAGAGACGTTACAGATATGTTCAACAGTTGGAAAACAAATAGAGATAGGAGGACCAAATTATGTTTTCTATTTATTATATATTAAAAGGCATCTCTGCTTGCAGATATGGACAAACTGATGTGTAAGAAGACATGCTTGGATCATCATATTAAACAGTATGTTTTTCCAATAGCTTCTGTGTGCACAACAATGCCAGTTAAGTCCCAGCAGGCTGTCCGGCTCTTCCAGGGAGAACCACAGCTGGCTATATGTTGATATGGCACTGGTGATGAGGTCCAGTGACATGCCAAACCTCTTTCATATCTGAGGTATCACCCCTGAGTATGGAGACCACACCCCTGTGGGACTTTGTCTACTGCATCATTGTACAGCTGGCAGATGAGCTGTTCTCACTGAGGCCAAGGACTGGGCCCACCTAAGGTGTAAGGTAGAGCAATAGCTGTTTGACCACATTGCACACCCATGGCTGATATAACTGTCACAATATTGTCCGAACATCAGGGCCAGATGGACTGTCATCAATTCCAGTTCGTTGATGTGTTCTGACTTTACACTTATGTGTCCATTCACAGTCATTTTTGGAATGTTCAGAGTTCTAGCAAGCCTAGAGGATTACTGATATGTCATCAGCACCTTGAACAGACACTGACACTGCATGTTGACTGAATCAAATTGTCCAGCATAAAAATATTCACCAAATTTTAGGGTGATGAGTGCCTAAAATTATCATTGAATCCAGCCTCATACCAATGAACTGTGTGTGACATATTTTGGTTTTATGTTTGGTTTAGCTTTCTTTGAGTTTACTGTGAGTCTCAGTGTGTTCTGGATTGCCTGCTCCTTGGTGAGGGTGGACTGTAATGATCCATCCAAATGTGGCAGTTTAAGGGCAGAAAAGGTTACCTACAAAGAGATTGAAAAAACAGTGCTGCAAGGGAGAGGCCAAATGGCAGGACTTTGAATTAGCCTTGGAGAGCACATCTTAAAAAGCATGTGTGTTCCAGAGCATTGGGAACATGAAAATAAGCAGTACACAGGTCCACAAACACAAACCAGTCATGTGGTTGCACAGCCTGGACTATTATATTTAAACCATGGAATAAGAAAGAGAACTAGTTTAACCCTCTCACATCTAGAATTGGATACAAACAGTCATCCTTTTTCAGAGCAACAAAAAACATTGTTTTGTTTTTAACAGTAGGGTGTAGTTTACTATACTATAGCACCTCTGGCCAAGAGTGAATTAACTTCTTATAACAGAACAACAATTTTGCTGTGTCTGACACCAGCGAGGCCTTGAGCCATGAAAAAGCTGACCAGTTTGTGACCAGTAGTTTGTATCCCTGCAAAATTAGGACTCACTGATGTATTACATCTGATGTAGACATCAAATAAGCAATGTGCTCATCTGTAAAACTCCCCATTGCCATCCTCTGCTTGTCAGGGATGTGCTGCATAAGAATTTTCATTGGTGGAGATGGGGAAGATCTGTATAGGGCCCACCCCACAGAGTAGATAAGGTGCACTCAGATGCCTACTAGATGTCTGAGAGTTTGGTCTCCCATCCTGATTAAAGGTAGTGTCTGCACCTAGCCCTTTAGATGCTGGAGCTGAGGTTTGGCATGAGTCCATTCTGACATGCTCTGTGGACATGTTCTGTGGCTCAAAAATCTGCAGCCTTCTACCTCCTACCCAGAGCCTTTTCAGTAGCAGTTCCAAAGAGTGACCCCCTGAAACAAAGCAAATTCCACAGGGCTCAGGGATTTGCACACATCAAGCAGATAGGATTGTGCATTGGAGATGGATATAAATGACAATAACACACCTGGAGATATAAAGGTGGACCTAAACCAAACTAGCTGAGAGCTGTCCCATATTTTGAGTGAAGATCCCTTAGTGAGGTGTCATCTGCAGTTGGAGACTGCTTCAGTGCTAGCTGCAGAAAATTCACATACTGTCAGAGTGTGCTGCACATGACACAATATTGAAATTCATCAGTGAGAGTGATGAGAGTCATCAGTGCATCAGTGACACAATATTGAAATTCACTGATGAGAGTCATCAGTGCATCTGCCCTCAGTACTTGGGCAGTGCACAGCTTGGTGTAATCCTTATTCTGATGAGACCAACATTGATGCAATGCAAGCATCAACAGTAGTCATATAGTCAAACCTGACCATCTCATGATTTATCTTATTAGCCAGAACATGCACTACAGAGCTCGGGCACAGGTGAGACAGGACCTGTTAGAATCCCCGCTAAAAGAAATAAAGACTGTGACATAGCAATGCCTGCTATAACAGGTGCAGTGTGTTCAGTGATGTAGTTTGTACTGCACCTTCCACACCATTTGGGTCACAGCCATACGCTGTTAGAAAGACTGACATAGGAGAGAGAATGATGTTGGAATGAGAAAGATGATACAAGTCTTTATAGCCGATGACCACCCAGCTTTGAAAGTTTCAGTGTTGTAGTATATTTGCAGTGTATAAGTAAGAATGATACTCTCTCAGAATTTTTTAGGCTTTGAGGTGGGGAGGGGAAAGAATGGATCTGCTCATGATCCAAAACATACAAGCTCATCTGTGAAACATGCTGGAGATAGTGTCATGGCTTGGGCTTGCATGGCTGCTTCTGGAACAGGCTCACTAATCTTTACTGTTGATGTAACTCATGATGATAGCAGAAGAATGAATTCAGAAGTTTACAGGAACATTTATCTGCCAATTTACAGAGAAATGCATCCAAATTAATCAGGAGGAACTTTGTCATGCAGCAAGAAAATGATCCAAAACATACTGCCAAGTCAACAAAGGACTTTATCATGAGGAAATGTGGACGGGTTTTGACTGGCTAAGTCAATCACCAGACCTTAAGCCAAATGAGCATGCATTTCAGCTGCTGAAGAGGGAACTGAGGGGAGAAACCCCCTGAAACAAACAAGAACTGAAAAAGGCTACAGTAAAAGCCTGGAAAAGCATCACAAAAAAGGCAACCAACAATTTGATGAGGTCAATGAGTCACACACTTGATGCAGTTATTGCAAATGGGATATTCAACCAAATATTATGTGTTATTTACTTCAAATTACTTTGATTTATTTGTTCCTATATTTTTGCTCACCTAAAGACTGGGTGGTCTGATACAAAAGGTTCTATATTTTATGTTGTTTAACACATGTAGATGTAAATACAAGGAAATAAAAGCTCAAATCCTAAACTCTTGTCTCATATCCATCTTTTGATCTCAAACTCAAATGTTTTTGTTGTATAGCACAAACAAATGAACTGGCCTTGAATTCCAATAGTTTTGGAGGGGACTGATTTACTGTATCTAACAAAAATGGTGCTATTCATTAAAAATACTTTATTGTCCTCAAATATACATTTTTAAAAAATAAATCACAACACTGCCTGCTGCCTACTTTTCACTTTAATTATCTACATACAGCCCCTGATGTAAGCGGGTCTTGGTTCTGGAAACAAACTGATTTTGCCAGTTGGCATTTTTGCAGTAAAAAAGCTGTAAAAATTCCACGATTGGCCCTGGTATCTTGTTGTTGGAAAAAGGCAGAAAGAGGCAGAAGGAGAGACATCCTGAATCTCAATCTGTCTGCTCAGAACAGGTGAATAACAGCATCAGCTTTGCTATAGTAAAACTCAATAATATGTCTGTCCCTCACACATTGGCACACACACACACACATTGGCACACACACACACACACACACACCTCTGTGATGATGAAGAAGTCATCCCCTGGTTCTCCTTGCACCACAATTTTTTCACCATCTTCAAACTGTACAGGCTCCAAAGCATCAGCCACTGTCAGCCTTTCCCACTTCTCCAGAGATTCTAAAACAGTACATGAAAGAAACTTGAGAGAAAGATACACTCTTTTTTAAATCTCCTGGAATGCAAAGAAATCAATATTTAATGCCACAGTGCCCTCCATTAATATTGGCACCCTTGGTAAATATGAGCAAAGAAGGCTGTGAAAATTGTCTTTATTGTTTAACCTTTTGATCCTTTTGCTTTCATCGATATCAAACAATTGCCAACACAACGCAGGTTTATAAAAAAAATATATTTGGCAAATATAGGTGTGCAACAATTATTGGGGTATAATATGAGGTAACAGAAAGGCCAAATTCAGTAAGTCATTCATAACAATGGGTAAGACCAAGGAATATAGTTGTGATGTGCGGCAAAATGTTGTTGAGCTTCACAAAATGGGAAGTGGCTATAAGAATATAGCAAAAGCATTGAAAATGCCCATTTTCTGTCAGAGGACCTGGACATTTTGTTAGGATACATGGCATCACAGACTCTATCAAATATCAACAGATATTAAATGAAAACCTGACTACATCTGCCAGAAAGCTTAAAATGGGCCATGGTTTGATCTTCCAGCAAGACAATGATACAAAACATACATCAAAAACAACACAGAAATGGTTTAATGACCACAAAATCAAGGTCCTACCATGGCCATCCCAGTCCCCTGACTTGAAACCCATAAAAAACCTGTGGGGTGAACTGAAGAGGAGAGTACACCAGCATGGACCTCGAAATTTGAAGGCTCTGGATAGATTCTTTATGGAGGAATGGCCTCAGGTATTATAGGAGAAGACTCAGAGCTGTTATCTTGGCAAAGGGAGGTAGGACAAAATATGGACAAAAGGGTGCAAAATAATTGTTGCACACCTATATTTAACAAAGTTTTTTTTTAAATTTTTTATAAACCTGTGTTTTGTTTGCAATTGTTTGATATCCATAAGATCAGAGTATTTTTGTGAATTTTTTTTAACAATGATCGAAAGGTTAAACAATAAAGTCAATTTTCATAGCCTTCTTTGCTCATATTTACCAAGGGTGCCGATATTGTGGAGTATGCAGTGGGAGGGCACTGCATACTGTTCTATGTAATGTGTACAGATATATAAAGAAACTACTTACATTTCCTCTAAAAACATTATTTTGTAAAGTATTAGTATTTTTGCTCAGAGAATATAGGTAAAAGTGGCCTACACACAGACCTCTTCCATAAATGTTAAGTGAATGTCTCCTAACAAAAAATTTCACCACATCAACATACATTTTATACAGTTATACATTTTAATTTGTTAAACAACCTGTTTTTAAATACATTTATTTTTAGTTGATAAGGAGTGTCTGCTGTACAAGTCCCTTTAAAAAAAAATATTACTGTAGAAACAATAACATATTACAACAAGTGCGTTAACATAGTTATAGTGCTATAGTTGATGTTAGAGCTGGAACTACTGTAATCATTGGCAAATAAGCGGAATAACATCTGCAACAAAGATGTCGCTGCTCATCATGCTGTCACATCACCCTGGGATGCACTATTTTTGTATAAGCACACGGTCTGTCCTTTGTTATTCCTAACATGAAGAAGTTACATGTGTTAACTTAGCATGTAATTTCTGTAAAGCACACCAAAGTTCCAGCCATTCAAAACGAAACGTCCAATGCAACTGGCAAGTCAAGCCTATGCCTTTCCCCTATGCCTTATTTTTAGTTTTGGAATGCAAAATTATGCAAAAATCGAATACTGTGTTTTGACATGGTCTTATCTACGTAGGTGACTATATATTTCAACCTGTAATTCATAAAAAACATCACCAAAGTACAGATGGTACTCAACTAGAAGGTTTTTGCCACCGTGGGTACCGCCGCAACATTTGCTGCTCTTGACTGCTAAATGGTGCTATAACCACAGATTTTATTTTTCACAGCTCATTTTTTCAAAGTAAATTTCAACCGTGCCGTGCGAAAGGGCTAGATTTAACGGTTTCAGTCAGTGGTGAATACAAGAAAAACACAAACTGTAAATTAAAAAGAAATCATATTAACAGAACCAAATGTATTACTCAAAAGCCCATGTAAGCATTTGTTTAATTTTATTCAGGCCATTGAAAATACATGATCAAATCACAAATTATGTTAATGTAACTCAGTTCAATGACGTGGAACCGATGTATGCATTTGAATTAAAGTAATGAATTAATCAGTATTTCCTTATTATATATCAGTATTTTCTCTTTGAGCATTGCCTACAAGAAAACATTAAATGTATGATGCTGACACAACACACACACACACACACTCTTTTAGTCACACACGTCTTTGTTTTTATACCGTTTGATATTTGAATTGTACACATTCTTTAACATGTTGGCTACACTTCAAGTTATTATTATTTTGGTCAAACTTATGTGACACATTTATAATGCATATATCATGCTTATATCACATCAGGATAATTATAACTGCAAACATAAATGTCGCGGATTTCCCCTTGCGCTGTGCGCTGAAGCATTCAGCGCACAAGAACTGCCAGAAGCGCGACAGCGTGCGCTACCGGATTGTCAGTGACACTGTTTACTTTTTGACACGTGTGTTTTGTTTTGGTTTCTATCCTGTCTCTGCCCTTATGTTATGTTATTGGTTGTCTCCCTCACATGTCACTGTCAACATGGATGCAGCAGGAGAGCATAGGGAGCATTACACCAGGTTCACCATGCCGGTGTTTGATTCCATTCACTTTCCCCAGTGGACCTTCATGTATCTCCCAGACCCCTTCGATGGCTCTGAAGACCCCCTGAAAGGATTCTTTCTTCAGAGCCAAATGTATTTTCAGAGCTTATCAAACCCTAAACCTGAACAGAGACAATGGCTCATATTCCTGCTGTCCCAGCTTTCTGGCTCAGCTCACCACTGGGTGGAGCTCCTATTCATTACAGGTAACCGTGGCCTAGGGAGCGTGGCTGAGTTCATTTGCCTAATGAGAGTGATTTATGATAAAGTGGATTTTAAATTCAACCTGGAATATTTTTTGGGGAGGGCCAGCCTGTCAGACAAACCGAGTTGACCATTCTACTGACCATTCTACCTGTCAAGGAGGCTGACAGGGTGGCCTCCACAGCCCAACTCCAGCCAGAGGCCGACATGGTGGCCTCCACAGCTCAGCTCCAGCCAGAGGTCAATGTGGAGACCTCAACTCCAGAGCTCCAGCCAGAGACTCACAAGGCAGTCTCTCCTGTAGCGCTCCAACCAGAGGTCAACATGGTGACCTCATTTCCAGAGCTCCAGCCTGAGACCCACGAGGTGGTCTCCCTTGTAGAGCTCCAGCTAGAGATCAACATAGCAACCTCATCTCCAGAGCTCCAGCCAGAGACCCACAAGGTGGTTTCTCCTGCAGAGCTCCAGCTGGAGGTAATGTAGTGCCCTCACGTCCAGAGCTCCAGCCTGAGACCCACGAGGTGGCCTCCTCTGCCGAGCTCCAGCTGGAGGTCATCGTGGCGACCTCATCTCCAGAGCTCCAGTCTGAGACCCACAGGGTAGTCTCCTCTGTCGAGCTCCAGCTGGAGGTCAATGTGGCAACCTCAGCCCCAGAGCTCATCTCCAATGAGATGGCCTACCAAGCCTTGTTCCAGTCGGAGGCCAACGAGACGGCCTCCCAAGCCATGTTCCAGTCGGAGGCCGGTGAGGTGGCCGCCTAAGCCATGGTTCAGTCGGAGGCCGATGAGACGACCTCCCAAGACATGTTCCTGTCTGAGGTTGACGGCACTGCCTCACATGCCATGTTCCAGTCAGAGGCAGACGAGATGGCCCACCATGCCAAGTTCCAACCTGAGGCTGACGAGATGGCCAACCAAACTCTGCTACCACCTGAGGCCAACGACACAGCCCACCATGCTCTGCTCATGCCTGAGGCCGATGACACAGCCCACAATGCTCTGCTCTCACCTGAGGCCAACAATGACATGATGACATGACCTCCTACGTTCAATTCCAGTCAGAGGCAGACGAGATGGCCTACCATGTCCTGTTCATGCTTGAGGCCGATGAGATGGCCAACCAAGCTCTGCTAATGCCTGAGGCCGATGGGACGGCCTAGCACATCTTGTTCATTCCAGAGACTACGGTTCCCACAACATTCTCAAGCCAGAGGCCGAGGAGACAGCCTCCCAAGCCATGTTCATGCCAGAGGTCAGCAATGAAGCCTCTGAAGCCTGGTTTCTGCCAAAGAACCCTAGCAATCATGTCCTAGCCCAGCCATCTAACCCCAGCGAATCTGTCGCCAACCCACCGCCTGTTTCCCATCTATATGCACCATGTCCACTCTCCGTCTCTTCTGGGAAAAGACCACAGTATAGACAATGCCTATTGGCTGGGGGGGGGATATGTCACGGATTTGCCCTTGCACTGTGTGCCGAAGTATTCAGCGTACATAAACTGCTCAAAATCTTTTGACACGTGTGTTTTGTTTTGGCTTCTATCCTGTCTCCACCCTTAGTTATTGGTTGTCTCCCTCATGTGTCATCATTCACAGCTGTTTATGTTTTACCTTTGATTACGTTAATTATTTAGACCCCACGTGTATCTTTCTTCAGTGCGAAGTATTGTGTGTTTCTGTGTTTTCCACCAGACCCGTACTAAGCCTTTAAACCTTGTTTCTCATTTCATGCTTTTTGATCTTGTTTTCGTCCTCCGGTTTATTGATTCTGGTTTTGCCTAGTCTATCCTGTTTGCCTGACCTTTAGCTTGTTTGACTATAATTGTGATACACGATTTGGATTTGTCTGCTTCTCTCTCTTCAATAAAGCTCTTAACTGCACTTGCATCCATCTAAAACCCATTACATGTGACAGAATACTTCGCCTTCAACAAGGATGCAGCAGGAGTGCGAAGGGAGCGTTACACCAGGATTTTTTCAGGGAACAAGTGATAGGTTAAAAACTTATAGCTGTTCTGCAGCAGTGGAAGTAAATTAAGCCTTGAAAGTTGATGCTAACAATTCCTACAGGTGTCCCAACTTTTGTTGATTACTTACAAACTCTCTGTATAAAAGAAGTGTTGGAACAGTAGGAACAGTTGGAACAGACTGTTACTACACAGTCCCTCTTAAGTCCCTCTTAAGCATTATTTGGACAGTATTGTACTGCAGGGAGTAGTATATTGGGAGTAGTATATAAAGGTGTCAGTGAGTACAGTTTCCTACACCATCAAAAGGCACTTGGAAACTGGAGGAAATTCTGACAGGAAAAGGTCTGGCAGACCCAAAGCCACAACAGAATCAGAAGACAAGTTTCTGAGAGTTGACAGCTTGCGTGATAGGCAGCACACAGGACAACAGCTTCGAGCACAGCTTAACACTGGTTGAAGTAAGCAAGTCTCAGTTTCAACTGTGAAGAGAAGACTTCAAGCTGCAGGTTTGACAGGTTGAGTAGCAGTAAGAAAGCCACTGCTAAGATGGCAAAATAAGAAAAACAGACTTGCCTGGGTCATGAAGCACAGCTAGTGGTCTACTTAAAACTGGAAGGTGTTCTTATGGACCAGTGAATCTAAATTTGACATCTTCAGTTCATCACACAAGGTTTTTGTACGCCGCCAAGTAGGATGGTTCCTCTGCATGTGACACCAACTGTCAAACATGGAGGAGGAAGTGTGATGGTCTGGGGCGCTTCTGCTGGATCCAGATTCAGCGACTTGAGTGGCACCCTGAACCAAAACTGCTACCACAGAATTTTGCAGCGCCATGCAATACCCTCTGGTATATGCATAGTTGGTCACGGGTTCATCTTACAGCAAGATAATGACCCAAAACATACCTCCAGGCTATATCAGAACTACTTTAGAAGAAGCTGACAAGATGGTAGGCATCAAATCATGGAATGGCCAGCACAGTCTCCAGACTTAAACCCCATCAATCTGGTTTGGGATGAACTGGACAGAAGGGTGAAAGCAAAGCAACACATTTGTGGGAATTTCGGCAACAGTATTGGGAAGATTTTTCCGGACATTATTTGATTTCCATTGTAGAAAGAATGCCAAAAGTGTACTCGGCTGTTATATCTGCAAAAGGTCGCTATTTTGATGAGTTAAAATTTTTTATAAAATTTTTTAAAACAAAACTATTCCATGATTTCTTTTAATCAACAATTGTTTATTTGCTCTATGCTTTAATTTCAGAGTACATTGAGACATTAAACTGCGTAAATTTCAATAAAAACTGGAAAAAATTGGAGGTGTTCTAAAACTTTTGACCGGTAGTGTATATTTGTTATCTTTAATGTAGGAAAATAGATACAATGTTTATTTCAATGGCACAAATCAGCACAAATCAAGGACAAAACAACAGCACCGGTGCGATTTTGTGCGATTTAGATGAAATGGGGTGGAGAGTGACTTCACCGCCTCTGAAAACATTTTTGTTATATCTAAGGAAGGGAAAAATTACAGTGTTTGTTTTAACGGCACAAACCGAGCACAAATGAATGGTGCCGATTTGGATGATTTGAGCGACATGGGGTGGAGAGTGACTTCACACAGCCAAAATAATAATGTTTAATAGCTCAAACCCCAAACCAGTACAAATGTTCATTTTTGTGGCACAAATCAGCACAAGCATAGCATAATCGAATGGCATAGTTTTGGTGATTATTCATTTCATAGGCTGCCAACTTCACATAGATGTATTTTTTTTGTTTCGTTCGAGTACATTGTTCTAATAAACTTTGAAAATAATGACATGAAATCCATCACTGCTAGATGTTATTTTTTGGCAAAATAACAAATAGAAGATAATAATCTAAAATTTTTATTACTATTAATTAGAGATGCACCGATGTATCGACCGATAATCGGTATCGGCCGATAGAGGCTATTTTTCCCGCTATCGGCCGAAAGTTTAAAAACATCCAGTGATCAGGGTCGATTACATCCTGTCAATCAAAAGAGGATGGGAAAACACATCGAATTCGTGCTGTGTGCAAAGATGATGTCTCTTGTGTGGAATGATGACAGAACTGCAGTTTTGTAAGCTCAATCCCCCCCAACCCCCCGCACTGCAGTAAAGGGCCGGTGGGCCAGTACACCGTTGAATTTAAAGTGTCAGTACACCGTAGATTTAAATGAGTGACAAAAATATAGGTATATATTGCACAGAAAAATATTTGTGGAGTAGTATATTTCATATTCAGTTAATGTTAATATGAGTTAATATCATCAAAAAAAATGTTTATATTAGGCCTATATATTACCAGTTTGATGTCAATGATGAAGTAGAAATGCTTTTGTTTGTGGTGAGAGAATGTGAGACTAACAGGAGGTTTTTAAGAATTCAGTAAATTAATTCTGATAATATGAATTAATAACATTCAACAAGTTAAGAAATCTTAATTTAATCTTCATAATTTAGTTAATGTGTTAATGTTAATTTGACTAATGTGTTCTCTGTTTATGAGACCAGTTACTGTGAAATAAAGTTTATATTTGCATTTCTTTCAGAATTGTGGAATTAATTATTATTAATTTAAAAGAATGCATAAAAGGCAAAACTATTGGTATCGGTTATCGCTATTGGCCGATATCACTCTGAATAATCAGTTATCGGTATCGGCTGAGAAATTTAGTATTGGTGCATCTCTACTATTAATTTATTTTGTCGTTTATATCTCCATGTCACACATCCAGTTATTGCAAGCAGTCCCTTTTCGCCACCTGGTGGTTATTTTGCGAATGACTTTCGAATGTAACTGGCTTGTATTTACTCCCGTGGCCTTGCGGCGGCGGTACACGTGACGGTAATAGACATTCTAGTTGACTACCTACTGTAAATGGGTGTCAAAGTACAACCCTGCCTTACAACTGCCCCTGAACCCCCCACGCCCCCCAAAAATTATAGATTTTTTTCATTCAGGGTTGGCATAAAAAAAATTATGTGTTAAAACTTTGTATGTGCTATTTATTTTAAATATGCATTTTTGCTCACCTTCATGAAGTTTCTGGAATTGACTCTATGACCAGTATAAGTTGTGAAAGCTAGTTATGAAGTCGCTAAGTATATATGTGACAGGGCGACAGAAATGGGTTTTGGGTTTTACTGAGATTTTATAGAGAATGTGTACATTACTTGTTACCAGGCTGTCTTCATGCCCCAGATTGATGCTCAGTTTATTTGGCTGTGTAAAGCAACCTAATGACTGTGCAGATGCTTAACAGCTTCAGGAATAATGTGATCCCAGTGAGCAAAGGATGGATGTGTGTATACTGTGTCTGCGTGTGTGTGTGTGTGTGTGTGTGTGTGTGTGTGTGTGTGTGTGTGTGCGTGTGTTTGCACTATTCCCCCTTTGTCCCTAAATGAAGCCAAAGGCTTGTCACCCATTTCATGGATATCACAAAAATCAAAGAAAAAGAAAAACGAACACATCTTCCTTTCCTCATCAAAGAAGAGAAAGAGCAGAGGAAAAAAATGTCTGATGAGAGGTGGGCATTTGAATACAGGCCTCAACATAACCATAAAATAGAGAACATAAAATAGAGAAGAAAGAAGAGGAGTGTGTGTTTGCACAGGCAGCTAATAACTGCTCATAGAGCAGCATGTGAGCCTTGAATGAGGTCAGAGGGTCCACATTGAATTGAGCTACTGATAAACTTATCCTCTGCCTAAGGTGTTAAAGCATTCTTCTTTAAGCAAGTCTTCTTTATAGCCTCATGTCTTCTTCTTAATAACCCCAACAGTGAATTGTTGAGTGAATCTGGCTATAAGCCCAGATCTGCTTCTCAACTCCTTTATCCTGTTATTTCACCAACACAAGCAATGGGATTTAAAGAAGGGTGAATTGATGATTTAAAGAATTAACAAATGCTTAAATGGTTTGCATAAGTCAAGTGCCAGGAAGAAACCTATTGTCTGCATGTACTGTAGCAAAATGATTATTTGTAGTAAGAGTAATAATGACTTACACTCTCATGACTGTAGATGCCATGTAGTAATAGAACACACTGTCAATTGGTAATTCAGATAAATAGTGAGACAGCTCTATTTTAATGTTTTTGGATCTGATTCTGCTTCAGTTTAGACAGCTAAATTGGATCAATGGGACAGTAAATGAAACACTGGGAGTGACTACTGATCACAGGTGAGTTTGAGAGACTTCAAGTTAAAACTAGTAGCAGAAGACTACATTAATAGCATACAATCTCAACAGAAACAATTTTATTAATTTGTGATGGTTTTCCTGGAAGCAATTTTATAACCGGTGTAGTTTAAAGGTGGTCTCTGTTGCATAGTTTATTTTTTCATTATTTTATTCTTCCAAATTGTTCTGGCAGAAAATGGACCTAAATAAATGTATATATGTGTTCTGTTATTCTAAACATGAGCAGTGCTCACCAAGGATTGACACCTTACTCAGGAACTCTTCATACATCTTCCTCTTTCTCAGTGTACTGCCCTGGGGAGACAAGAGCCACAGATTATATTTTAGGTTGAAACCAAGTGGCGTAATGTCCTAAAATGTAATCATTTCCCCAAAGTTTGGTTCCTAAAGTCTCGGGGTGGGTGTGAACCCTTCTTCCCAGCTAATCGAAAGGCAGAATATACACATACATAAATTGTTCCAGTCATCTCTCAAGTTAGTAGAAAGTGAACAGGAATCCTGATTACCAGTCACTCCTGTACTGGACTGGTTCTTGTTGTTTTTTCTTAAATGCCTTTATACACAAATGCCTATGTGTAATGACAGAGCACTTAATCCAACCTTATTGACTGTTTGGTTATGAATGCCTAAACATGAAAAATGTTGATCACTTTAAAAGTGACCCGGCAATGGAGTGTTCCATTTAATGGTGATCTCAAAGAGCTTAAAAAGCAACAGGGATTTTGAGGAATGCAATAACTATGCTGCAATGGTGCAAGAAAGGAATGAGGCAAAATAAAAGGATTTAAATAAAAATTAAAAGAGGCAGTGCATTCATACGTTCTTGAAGCAACACCACTGCAAAGTGTGTAGAGGCATTTGCTCACCCTCTTTATCCCTATACACAAGCACATAAAAACACACACACACACAGCAACAGCAACAAAGTAAAAGAAAAGGGTGCTGGTGCGTTTATATAGAACATTTTTCAACACAGAAAGGTGAACACATGATAGACTCAAAGTTCAAGTGGATAAACATTGTCAGGAAATGTGGATGCCAAGGAAAAGCTACCTAATTACTGAGACAAAAAATTTAGCTACCAGCAAGTAGCTGTTAAGTGTTTTGCACATAAATTCTATTGACATAGTATCAGTGACAGCAAGGAAAAAACATTGTGAACATGAACTTCTACCTCACATGCCTTGTTAAAAGTCTAAGGCCATTGCTGAAGCAGATTTTATAAAACTTTTCAGTGAAAAGTATCATTGCAAATGATGAAAAAAACCCTCTTACGCAGCACAATTCATCCTTTGGGTTGGTTTGAGTATTTCAGAAATTGCTCTTCCCCTGGGACACAATAGTCTCTAGGGTTTACACAGAATGGTGTAAAACAACAACAAAAGAAGGAGAGGAGAATGACCAGACTGGTTTGAGCTGAAAAAAGGGCTATGTTAATTAAAATAACCACTTTTTTTTTCCACAATTACAATTACAACTGTGGTGGCTATAACAGGATAAGATGACACTGGGTTCCACTAGTGTCAGCCAAGAACAGGAATCTGAGGCTACAGTGGGCACAGGCTCACAAAAACTGAGCAGTTGAAGATTGGGGAAAAAAACAAGAAATGTGTATATACTATGTCTGCGTGTGTGTGTGTGTGTGTGTGTGTGTGTGTGTGTGTGTGTGTGTGTGAGGAAGAATCCACAAAGTAAATGCGGTGTACTTCAGTAACATGACTAGATGCAATGGTTCCCAGGTCTCTTAGGTCCTAGTTCTGTGGGTTTATGGCATACTGCATTCTCTCTCTATATATATTTTTTCCCAGGTGGGGGTATGG
>JANDJT010000102.1:24435293-24455293 GCA_024331685.1 Stegophilus panzeri | reverse complement strand
TAAAAGCAGCTATTAATAGGCATTTACATGTTTTGTATGTGTGTATTTAACCTGCAAGAATATTATTAATTGAATTATTAATTGTTGAAACATGGACATTGGCTTAAACTATGCCAAAAGCACCCATGTAATGAACAATGTGATGTTTAAATGGTTAACTGTTGAGTCAAATTTGTTGACAGCACAGTCACATTTTTCCATCTAAAATAAAACATATCTCAGTGCTTCCTTATAAAATGCAGGGGATAGAGCACATTTGAGCTCCAAAATGTGAATCAATCACAGTTTGATATTTAAATTATTATAGGATGGGTATCACTTCACAATACCGTTCAACAACTCGCAGGTAACTATGCATGATCTAAGCAGGAATGAAAGAGTAGTTCTTCATTAACATTTATTCATATTAACTACTAAAAACTACTAATTAATTACTCAGTATGTTAGCAGGAGTTCATTATTAACTAACCAGTGATTACTGAGTCTTACATTTCTTTTGCCGAACTACTAGCTAACTATGGCTCTGTTATAATAACTACTGATTAATTATTGGAAACATTGATATTAATTCCCAAATGATAAACCTTACTTTCCTCCTGGACATCTACTACATAAGTAGTTCCTCATAAGTATGAGAATCAAAATACTTTTCTAAAATCAGATCAACATTAGCAGTGCCTGCCATTTCTTGCCAAAAAGCTTGCTGAAGAAGGAAGTGACAGCTAGCTAGCTTGACGTATAAACGCCAAATTTCAGAAAGTAATGCAAATAATCAAACAGAACTTTATACTTACAGTTTATTTACAATATTACACATTACACCACTACTACAGGTACAAGCAATTCCGACTGAGATCAAAAAGTTTGAGATATCAGTTATGTTCATTGCCATTTCAGTGATTGGCAGTCAGTTATGAGGTTCTGTGCCTTTGAGAGATCTCCCAATAATCATATGCATAAGCTGTGCATCTAGGTGGGACAAGCAAATAGTGCCATATCCAATACACATTGAGACTGTTTTTTCTATGTAAAGCCCACCTTTCCACAGTGCCATCTACTCCCAGAGATGCATGGCTTCCAGGCATGATTTAAAATGATGTATTAAAGGTTGTCCAATGAGTGTTAGTCTTGGCTTCCATTAAAACACAGTGCACTTGAAGCTGCCATAGATACCCAGAGAGGCACAGATTCTCTTTAGTTTCTATGAGTGCTGTGTCAAGAGCTTTAGTGGAGATTTTCATGCAGGCTGTGCTGTCCACTGAAAACAGTTTGCGTTAAATGAATGAACAGCACAATATTGCAATGAGATATTTGATTTACATTTACAGCATTTGGCAGACACCCTTATCCAGAGCAACTTATAACCTCATTACTTATCTCATTTATACAACAAGAGCAGTTGTGGGTTAAGGGCCTTGCTCAAGTGCCCAGCAGTGGCAGTTTGGTGATGCTGGGATTTGAACTTATGCCCTTCCACTCAGAAGTCCAACGTCTTATCCACTGACCTAACACTACCCCAGACTTACTAAAATATTCAATTACACCAAGAGTTATGATTGATATAGACACATTGGTAAACATTTAATTGTTGAATTTTAATAAAATGTTATGGGATGCCAGGCTTCCTGTGTAGTCTTATAACAATCGCCTGTGCTACAGTAATGTTTTAGCCTGGTTATTTTTAGCCTATTCAGAACAGTATAAAACCACACAATCTTCAATGTGTGTTTTTTGTTATGCAGAATTTTTTTTTTAGGTTTTACCTGTGTAGTACACTATCTGGCCACTATAATGTTATTTGCGATTCAACCACTGAAAAAAGAGCGACTCTACGAAGCACCTCATCAAATTTCCTAATGATGTACAGTACTTTGCAAAAGTCCTAGGCACATGCAAAGAAATGCTTCAAAAGATTTCTTCAAAATGAAATTAATTGTTACGACATAAAATACCATAAAAGGCAGTAATAAACTGAACAATATTTGATGTGCCAATATTTTTATTATTTTTTTTTAAATTAGTAATCTCAGGTACAACTTGTGCAGTTTTGTAAGGAAATTTGCTGGTAAATTATACTGAGCATCTTTGAGAATCTCCAACAGTTCTTCTGGAGACTTTGACTGTCGCACTTGCTTGCTTTTTTTGCATCACAAAATCAACAGCCTTAATTATGTTTTTTGTCTGAAAGGTGGTCTGTTTAACAATATGTTACTTTCTTTACTGACATGCAAACATTTTTCTGTAACATTAAAAAAAATTGTTGGAAAAGTAATGTTTGGAAATATAAAATATATTTGTACAGATTAATTAATGCTGAAGCCATTAAATAAACATCCACAACAACATTTGTACTAAAAATAGGGAGCCTAAGACTTTTTCAGTTCTGCAGGAGAAATGTAAGATTCGGTAATTACTGCTTAAGACTCTGTAATGACTACTTAATAGTGAACTAATTATGCTAACATAATCACTGAGTAATTAACTAGTAGTTCTAAGTAATTGATATGGTAATAGTTAATATGAATAAGTGTTAATGAAGAATTACTCATTCATTCCTGCTTAGTTCCTACCTATGAGTTGTTGAACAATATTGTAAATTGTTACCAGTGTATATTATGATGTGGTATGCAGATACTTTTAGCCACAGAAGTTACATGTTAAGCTGGTTAGTAAACAAAATTAGCTGATGAATTATATAACCGTTACCGTTGAACTGCTAGAAGTCCAAGTGATGCTCCTAAAACAATGTGGCTTTGTTGACAATTGGGCTACTTTTGAGGTCTCGTCTGGCCTGTTAGGGCAGTATGGTCTCCATCCCACTCATGAAGGTGCTGCTCTTATTTCTTGTAACATATCTCACATTCTTAGAAGAGGGCTTATTAATTGATGACAATCCAGAAATGGGAGAAGACAAGGCAGAAGACAAAATGGCTAAACTAAGTGCTTTTCATTTTTCATCTGAAGCTAGGACTGCTAAATATTATATCTATTACTTCCCAAGTGCTTATTGAAAATGATTATATAAAATAAAATTAATATAATTTATCAGAGATTTAATGTACTATGTTTAACAGAAACTTGGATTGGACCAAATGAGTATGTAGCTTTAAATCTGGCTCATCCTCCCAGATACAGCTATATCTACTCATCAGCCATAACATTGAATAACATTGATTATCTCATTACATTGACACCTGGCAAGGGATGGGATATATTAGAAAGCAAGTGAACAGTCAGTTCTTGAAATTGATGTGTTGGAAGCAGGAAAAATTGGCAAGCGTAAAGATCTGAGTGACTTAGACAAGGGCCAAAGTTCTGAAGGAAATTGCTATAACAGTTAAATAACCTTCTCATACATGTATGCATGTGTGTCTAGGTAAGAACATATAAGGTATTGCCAAGTCTGTCTTTCTGTGAGAGACAGTAGAACAAGTTTTACAGTCAAAATAGTGGGTATCGTAAGAGAGAAAAGACCAGGTGAAACATTTGCAAAGCTCCAGTCAACTCTCTATAATTACTGGCAGCCTTCATCAAAATTACAAACAATTAATATATGAAAAGAAGAACTCAATGAGTGATGTTTTGTGCTTAAACATTCCTGAATATATAAGACATTCTAGATTAGCAAAAAAAATCAAATAAATAAAAAAAAAATTGGTGAAGCTTCCTGAACAGTTCTATGGGGATTTTGGACATTCGTACATGCACAACATTTTAGATTCCTTATATTCTTAGGTATCTGCATGTGAACTACCCTCTTAAATTCAGACCACATGTTTTCAATAGTGTTTAAATTTAGAGATTGAAATGGCTATTGCGAAACTCTGATTTTGTATCCAGCAGCCATTTCAGTGTTGATTTGAATGTATGTTTGGTGTCATTTAGTGTGTTTACATGGACAAAAATAATCCGATATTAACCTGATTAAGACAATACTCTAATGAAGAAATTAATTATTGATTACCTTAACCCAACTAAAGTCATACTTGAAGTAAACACAAATCAAATTAAGACATGTGGAGTATTCCTATTTTAGTCGCATTATCGAAGTGGATTATCACACTATATCACACACCTTAACACACTAATATCATGTGAGAGTTTTCGCTGCATTTTGTGACAGGACACGTACAGACACGTCAGTGCTCAACTGTTTGGCGGCAAACAAGAGAGCACGGCCGCATCCAAAACCGCATACTTACTATATAGTACACAAAATACATGTATTTCGGCTACTATATAGTGGGTAAGTATGCGGTTTCGGACGCAGCCCATGGCTTCAAGCATTAGTCTATTTGCACGTATAGCAAGACAAATAATTAACTGCACTTTAAGCTTTCGTAAAATTAAAACACCCAAAACTGTATACAGTACCATAATGTAGACGAACTGTATGTTGATATGTAATATTCTGAAAGGAACGGCGTGGCACGGGGACGTAATGATGTGTGCCATTAGTCGATCTATATTCTATAACATGTAAAAATGGGAACATGAAAGGAATATTCTAAAAGCAGCTCATGTAAACACCGTAATCACAATATTGTCTTTTTCAGAATAAGGTCAATAATTAGATTATTGTTGTCCATGTAAACATAGTCAGTCTCTAATAAAAAGATCAAGTCAAGTCTTAAACTCATAGCAGAGGCTATTTAAAAAAAAAACAAAAACCATTTTTAAAGTGGTCCTTTACCGGATGCATTACTGCAGTCAACAATAATCAGCGTCTTTGAAACCTCTTGGGTTGTTCCTATTAGGAATAGTAAAATTCCTCCTGATTGGTCTCTTTTTATTTTGCCATTAGATTTTGCTATTATCTCTTGCTTTTATAAGTGGTGTCATATTTGATTGAATCTTATACAAACACATAAATTCCACTCTTATTACCTGCCACCCTTACAGTAGGTCATTGTAAGCATGTAAAATGATTAGGTCTTTTCCTGTTTACCTGTGTTGTGGCTCTTTATCTTTGCACTTACACCTTATTTATTTTGTGCTTGCTAAGCTTGTAGATGTTTTTGTGAGTCTTCAGGGGAAAGGTAGGTTGAAGCTTTGCTTAGGATTGTTAAGTAATGTTCAACATGTATGTTCAACATAACACCATTTGAGGATATGATGAATTCACATGGTGATACTTTGTATATTCCACATCAAAGTGGATTTGTTTACAGACCAGAAACTACTAAACATCAAATGATCTAGCACTATTCTGAGAACACAGTACAAGTATTTGAAAACAGTGACCCAGAACAGAGTTGACAATAACAATCAAATGTCTGTGTTTTGTTGAGGTCCAGTAGATAGTTCACTTACATCAACTTCTCCTTGGTCAATTACGTAAAAGTTGTCCCCTTCATCGCCTGAGATGGAAAGAAAGAGATGAAAGAATGAGGCAGAGAGATGAAGAGAGAAATATCCAGAATGAATGGCACCCTTCAGGAGAATGGGCAAAAATAATAATTTATATATATATATATTTATATACTCAACCAGAGTACTCAACCAGAATAAGTTTTTTGCCACTGCGGTAACATGCATTTGCTGCTCTTGATTGCTAAGTGGCACAATAACCACAGATATTAATTTTTACAGCTCATTTTCGCAGGTAATTGTCAACTGCCCTGTGCCAGTGAGCTAGATTTTATGGTTGCAGAAGTTAAAAACAAATCATTTTAACAGAACCAAATTTAGTACTCAAAAGCCCATGTAAGCATTTGTTGTTTAGAATGAATTCAAGCCAAATATTAAATGTCAAGACTGTGTTTTGATTACTTTTACATGTATTGTATAATGTAGTAATACTACCCTGTGTTTTATTTTATTAAACTTTAGAAAGATGTGCATTATTATTTATATAATTGTATCTTGTATTATTTTGTCCTTGCAATAAAATAGAAACAATTGTCATGTAAATAGCGGAGAAACTAAAACTACTATTCCCATCAGCCACTGCACCTAGTCATATATCTGGATTACCTGATTCACATTTGTCTCATTAGCACGTATGTATAAATAGTCACGTTCTGCACTGCACAGGTTGTCTTGCGTTGGTTTGGTTTATCCTTCTGTCTCAAGTCATTTAAGTCCAGCTTCTTGTAAGTCTTGTTTTTATGTTTGGTTTGTTCTTCATTAAAACAATTGACCTGATATTCTGCATCTGCATCCGTCCTTACCTCCATGTCATGACAGAACGTAAGTCCGTACAATTGATGCAGCAGAATTTTTTTAGAGGCCCTGTATAAATGGGAAAAACCAAGGTGGGAGAAGGAGGGGAAATTCTCCCTAATTCGAGCCAATTGGGACATGACGTACGCCATTAGGGGGTATATCAAAGAGGAGCCTCCCACCCTCCCGCCCCCATTGTGGATCTCATCCAGCCTGCAGAGTCGACGGAGAATGTCGTTCAGCCTCCCTGCTTGTCTGAGGATGCCACTCAGCATCCCTGTTCAGCTGGGGATGCTGCTCAGTCTCCCTATTCAGCTGAAGATGTTGCTCCGTCTCCCGGAGTGGCCAAAAGCTTCGTTTTCTTCCCTGTTCTGCCTTGGACGTCACTACACCAGGCTCCGATTTGGACATTGCTCCACCTTCCTACTCCACTGAGGATGTCGCTCTGCCATACTGCTCGGTTGATGATGTCACTCTGCCATCCTGCTCGGCTGAGGACATTGCTCTTCCATCCTGCTCGGCTGAGGACATTGCTCTGCCATCCTGCTCAGCTGAAGATGTCCCTACTTTTCTTTGCTTCATGCCATATGTCGCTCCACCTTCCTGCTCCACGGAGGACATAGTGCCCCCCTGATGTTTCGCGGAGAGCATCGCTCCTCCCTCTGGCCTTGTGGAGAACTTCGCTCCCCCTTCTGGCCTTGCGGAGAACTTCGCTCCTCCCTCTGGCCTCACGGAGAACTTTGCTCCCCTCTGGGACCTCGCGGAGAACTTTGCTCCCCTCTGGGACCTCGCGGAGAGCATCACTCCCTCCTCTAACTTCATGGTGAACATCGCTTCACCTTCGGGCTCCACCTTGAGCTTCGTTCTTCCCGCTGGCTGTGCAGTAGTCGTCGCTCCGCATTCAAGCCAGGCCGTGCATATCATGCCATCTGTCTGCGGTGCAGAAGAGACCGCCCCACCCCTGAGCGTCAGAGAGTATGTCAAGCGTGCAGGGAGAACGGAGTGGCATACTCAACTGAACAGGGATGCTGAGCAGCATCCTCAGACGAGCAGGGAGGCTGAACGATCCTGAGGTCTGATCCCAACGTCCTGACATGCTGGGGTATGCGAAGAAAAGAATTTCACTGTGCTGTAATGTATACATGATTAATAAAGACTCATTATCATTATTATTATACAAAGTCTGTGTCACTGAAACCCAAAAGCGCGTGCTTGCGCTTTGGAGTGTGCTGCGTGCTCCAGCGCTTATATATATATATGCTCCACACTCATTCACAACATGAAGCATTCATTCAGCTCTGTTTGTCATCTGACATACCAGACCATGTTTGCTAGTTCTGGTTTTGACCCACGTTGGCCATGTGATTGTGATTCTAGTCTCATACTTTGATAGCTTGTTTGTACATTGCCTGACCCTGTTTTTGGATTTTGACCTTGATATTATGATTTCCATTTGTTTGTGCTTGCCAGTTTTTAATAAATATGTTCACTGCAACTGCTGCCTGACAGTATAATTCACCATCAATGTGGAGGCGGCAGGAATGTTTGACTGGCAACAGGCTATTACGGCTACTTGGCCTACTCAGGGAGCAACAACAACAGATAGTCCTGTTCAATGCCAAAATCACACAGTTGTCTGCTACACTGACACTTCCTAATGGCAGCAGCCTATCCCTTGGCTCCCTCTCTCATCGCTTGCCCTGAGAAATATGCAGGTAACCCCAATCAAGGTCAGTGTCCCAATCAAAAGAAAGCAAGAGCTCTGCAGATAAAAGGACAATCAGCTCTATGTCAAAGGTGAAAAGAGTTTCATGTCACCCAGATCTCATTCTTAGAACATGTCATTAACCCTGAAGGGGTTTTCATGTACCACTGCAAAATCACAGCTGTCAGTGAGTGGCCAAGACCTACCACAGTCAAGAATCTACAATGCTTCCTGGGTTTTGCCAATTTCTACTGCCATTCATTCTGGGCTTTAGCTCCATCTTTATCTAGCTTTAGCCTGCTAATTACCTTGCTGAACAAGAGTCCCAAGAAGCTAGCCTTGTAGGACTGGAGCCACTTACTCAAGGGTCCCCTGCATCCCAACCCTTCATCATATTCACCAATCATAAGGACCTCAAATATCTGAGAACTGGTAAATGACTCAAGCCAGATGAGCCTTGTTCTTCACCTGGTTTCAGTTTACCATCTCTTTCTGACCAGGCTCCAAGAATGGTAAAGCAGATGCTCTGTCCCGCATGCACACAGCCACGCCATGAGAACTATGCCAAAAACCCATTCTCCTTGAATCAAGCTTCATGGGTGCACTGACTTGGGATCTTGACCTAGTAATAATCTGTGCCAACCTCCTTACCCTCCTAGCACAGGCCCTTAAGGTAAAACTTTTGTATCCCCTCATCTGCAGCCCAAACATCATGTGTACCCGCAAATCACCTGCCACTGCCTGATACCACTACCTAGTCCTCAATGCCCATGGTCCAACCTTACCCTGGAGTTCATTACTCACCTCCCCACCTCTAAAGGGAAAACAGTCATATTGGTCATCATCGATCGGTGTTCCATGTCCCTCCACCTGATGCCACTGCCCAAGTTATCCAAAGCCTTTGAAACTGCAGAGCTCATGTTTGTTCATGTGTTCTGATACTATGGCTTACAAAAATATATTCTCAGTGACCAAGGAGCAAAATTCACCTCTCAGCTATGGAAAAACTGGGAGTTGTTGACTGAAAACTGGGAGTGTCTGTCAGCCTCACCTTGGGCTACCAACACCAGCCCAATGGCCAAGTGGAATGGGCCAACCAGGAAGTAGGCAGATTTATGATCTATGATTCTATGATCAATTTGTGCAACCAATCATGAGGATTGGGCCTGCTTCCTCCCATGGAACAAGTATGCCAAAATTTGTTAAGGCATTTGGCCACCCAGCTCACCCCTTTCCAGTGCATACCAGTTACCAACCTCCTTTGTTCCCGTGGAATGCCAACCCCACAGACACTCCTGCAGTCGACAAGTGGTTCAGGCAGAGTGAGCGGGTGTGGGAGGCTATGCACCAGTGCCTATAACAGGTGGCCCACAGCAATAAGGAGTTCACTGGCCAACACAGAACAGAACACCCTGAATGTCAACCTTGAGATCGAGTCTGGCTTTCCACCAGGAACATCCACATTGACCAAGGCTGTAGAAAACTCTCACATCAAAATATTGGACCTTACAATATTCTGCAGTTCATTAATGATGTCACATACCAGCTCAAGTTATCCAGGAACTGCCGGTTTTCTCCCACATACATTTGCCAGACGCCCTTATCCAGAGCAACTTACATTTATCTCATCTATCCATCTGAGCAGTTCAAGGGCCCAACAGCTCAAGGGCCCAACCATGGCAGCACTGGGGTTTGAACTCACAACCTTCCAATTGGTAGTCCAACATCTTAACCGCTGAACTACCACTGCCCACCTTCCACATGTCATGTCTCAAGCCCACAATCCAAGGTCCCTGGTAGAAGGGGTATCTCCAGCCATACCACCAGAACCCCTGGAGAACGAAGGATAACCTGCCTACTGAATCAAAGCCATCCTCGACATCACAGGGAGGGTATGTGCCAGTACCTAAACAACTGGGAGTACTATGGTCTCGACAAAAGGTGCTCGATCCCAGCTCACGACCCCCTTGACTCCCTCATGATTAATGCCCGGCATCCCAAGGACCCAGAAAGAAGGCTGTTTATCATCTAACATACCAAACCTTTGTTCATGTTTGCGAGTTCTGGTTTTGACCTGGTTTTGAGTTCGCCTTCTTGTTTTGTGATTCAAGCCTTTTGGATTTTGACCTTGAGATTGTGATTTGGATTTGTTTGTGGATGCCAGTCTTAGTGTTTAATCAGTACATTCAACACAACTGTCGTTGTTACTGCCGCCTGACAGTGTTATGTGTACTGACACCCCTAATTGATATTTAAAATAAATGCAAACAAATGATTAGCCTTTCATTTCTCTCAGTCCCAAGGAACACTGTTATTGCCTTTGTTGATGCTTTGATTTCCTGATGTTGTCATCCATTACCATAGGAAAAAACTGAGTTGAAGAACAGTAGAGACAAATGTTTGTTAGGTAGCGTATATAAAATCTATATAAGTAGTAAGGCATGAAAATGCATGAGCATATTTGGGACTGTTTTACAACTAGTGATCCACGGGTTCTTGATTTTTGGCAGTCCACATCTACAAATTTATAGGTGTTTAAAATGTTTTGCATAGGGAGAGCACTGTACACATTTTTTCAACCATGTTAGTCTTTCCAGGAAGAGTGTTATTCTGTTAATATTGAAAACAGTAACAGTGTTTTAAGTTGCACTGATAATAAAACTATACACAATCTCCATACATTTAAAATATCTCACGTGTTTTTCATTCTTGTTCATTATAATAAAGAAAGCAAATTCTGGAGTTGACTGCATGGTATAGAACTATCACAGTTATATAATCAGTGATCCCCAAGTCACAGTGAATGGGCAAATATTTGAAAAGGCCAAACACACACACACACACACACACACACACACATTAACACTTCTTACTGTGCCTGTGGGACAGTTTACTTAGGTTGATTTTTTTTCATTTTATTTATTTTTTAATTTTTTTATTAAAACTAAACCAAAACAATTCAGAGAAAAAGTCTCTACACATTACCAAATGAGACACACATGCATTTGTGTGTTGATTCAATGTGTGTTGCTGATTGACATATAAGGCTGAGTTTAAATCAACTACCTAGAATAAGCAAGTTAGATACAGTATGTGTAACTTATTTTCTACACACCTTGTTGAATGACTGTTTCTCCAGCAATGTGTGTGACAGGGAACATGGCATCAAATATGTCACTGAAAAAGAGAAAAAGACAGCCATTAGTAATCTTTCTATGTCTATCTGCCCCACCCAAATATACACCATTCACTTTGTTAGGAACAGCTGTACACCTGCCATTGCAGTTATGCAGTTATGTAATGAGCTAATCAAGTGGCAGCAGCACAATGCAAAAGTCATTCAGGTACAGGTCAAGAGCTTCAGGTAATGTTCACAACAAACATCAGAATGAAGAAAAATTTTGATCTTTGTAACTTTGATTATGGCATGAATGTTGGTAGTAGATGGGCTTGTATTCCAGAGACTACTGACCTCCTGGGATTCTCACACACTACAGTCTCTAGAGTTCACACAGAATGGTGTATCCATCCATCCATCCATCCATTTTCTATGCCGCTTATCCTACAGGGTTGTGGGGAGCCTGGAGCCTATCCCAGGGAGCATGGGGCACAAGGCAGGGTACACCCTGGACGGGGTGTCAATCCATCGCAGGACACAATCACATACAGATTCACACACCCGTTCATACACTATGGACATTTTAAACATGCTGATCAGCCTACCATGCATGTCTTTGGACTTGGGGAGGAAATCTGGAGTACCTGAAGGAAACCCCTGCACCACTGGGAGAACATGCAAACTCCTCACACACAGGGCAGCAGTGGGAATTGAACCCCTAATCCTGGAGTCGTGAGGCAAACATGCTAACCACTAAGCCACTGTGTGCCCCAAAATGGTGCAAAAAAACTAAAAACATTGAGTGAGCAACAGTTCTGTAAGTCTTGATAAGAGAGGTCAGAGGAAAATGGCCAGATTGGTTCTAGCTGCTATGAAGGATATAGTCACTCACAGAATCACTCTTTACAACTGTGGTAAGTAGAAAAGCACTCCTGTCAGCCAAGAACAGGAATCTGAGGAAATCATGGGCACAGGCTCAACCAAACTGGACAGCTGAAGATTAGGGGAAAAAACTACTATATCTACAACTATACCACAGTTAAAGTAGTATTCATTTTATGCATTGTGCTACTGCCACATAATTGGCTGATTGGATAACTGCATAAATGTGAAGGTGTACAGTTGTACCTAATAAAGTGGATGGTGAGTGTAGATCTACAAATCATTCAAATCATTTATCACAGAAGGTAGTTCATAGTAGGAAAAATAATTTTCTCTCCCTCGTTCAGCATTTCACTTTGAGTGATAAATGTGGGTTCAGTCCTACTGCTCACCTTATTGCAGTTTAACAGGTACTTGGTCATACTATAAATTTCATGGTGCGTGTATATCTGCAAATCAATCAAATCATTTACCACAGAAGACAGCTCGTGTTAGGAAACTAATTATGAAATATAAATTGACAGGCTTTATATGGTTGACCCCTGTTAAGGAAGTAGAGGATCAAGTTTAACATCTGTGTGAGTAGGAATGTTTAATTCCTTTATAGAAAACACATCTTTTCTCTTTGCGTTTATTATAAGTACAAATATGACATCCTATTGTCCTCACTCTCTCTCATTCAGCATTTCACTTTGAGTGATGAATGTGGGGTCTGTCTTACTGCACAACTTACTGCAGTTTATCAGGTAATTGGCCTCCCTTGTAGTACTTCCTACATGCCTGTATCCTTCCCTCTTCTTTTATTATTGTGTGAAAATATAAGAGTAACAGATTTTTCAAAGAGCAAGGAGAATAATGCTACTGGAACAGGAGAAGGTGGGTAAAACGTATCTGATCTTTAAACCTAATGGCAGTGCTGCAGTGTCTGAGCACATGTATGTGCAAGTGTGTGCGCGTGTGCGTATGTGTGTGCCAATCTTGGGAGTATGCTGCTCAGAGATCACAACAGGTTAAGACACATGGGAGCTTTTATATTTTGTGCTTGTGCATGCTAGTCAGATGGTATCAAAACCTTTCCTAAAAAATAATAACATTGCTGTTTTCTACCTCACTAGCCACTTATTCAGTCCAGCTTTGGCTTTGCTCCACTCATTGCCACATGCAGCTCACTGCTCAGAGAGAGAGAGAGAGAGATCACATATCTATGGGACAAATATATAAATATGGATCACATAAAGTGAAATAATCAGTCTCAAGTGTGTTGTTTCAATCATCACCACTCTAGATCGTCCCCAAATAAATCCCTCCCAGTGCAGTCCCACACTCACAACTGCTACATACCAACACTTCCTGATGTAGGCTCAGCATGTCATCCACCATCAGCTGCACCCTTGGCCTGTGGACCAATGTCTATTTAAAAAGCTGTAACAACAGATACCAATAAGTGGTGAGAGTGTGGTCTAAACAGAGGATGCAAAGACCCCCCAATAAGTAGTAATGGAGAGTAAGCACTCTCCTCCCTCTGGGAGACAAGACTGCCCCCATCCCCATGTCTGGGGCCACTGGACAAGATATGGTGCTGGGGAGATCAGTCAGTAGGCTGGTGAGTTACAAATAATTTGGCACAAACCTATGACAATGTCTCACCTCCTTATTGGCCTTAGGCTGATGTCAGGACACAAACGCTGCAGTCTTAAAGATGCATCTGCCCATGACTCAAGTGGGAGTCCAGATACATTACTCCTACCCTTTTCGATTACAGACTTTACTTATTTGTTTTTTTAGGTCGGTGTGTCTTGATGACTTTATAACTACATTAACATCATCCATATGCCACAAGCAATTGTTACCATATATTATGATATCATCTAAATAAGTAGTGTCATATGTGCAACAGGGCCAGAGCATATGGTCCATTAGATATTGAAATGTAGCTGGTTCTCCAACAAGCCAGAACATAAAACTAACAAACTGGTGTGATCAGATGGGGTGGGGAAAGCTATTCTTCTCAATGCAAAGCACTGGACAGGCATCAAGTTTTTAAACTGCATTCACTTTGTCAAAGTCCATGTGGACTGTCTGGTTTAGGCCCAAGCATAATGGGACTGTTCCAGTCACTGTGTGACACTATTATTCCTATCTCTATCATTTTCTCCAATTCATCCTGAACCACATTTTGTTTTCAGGCAAGTGATATAGCTGGCTGCACACAAGCATGCCATGGGAAGTCTCAATGTGGTTTGAAAAGTGGGTTTGTAACTTGGCACCCATTACTTTCTGGTTCAATGAGGGGGTGGTAGCTATACGGGATTTGAGAGGGATTTGAAGATTTTTTAGCACTGGTCCCAACTCATCTCTCTCTAACATTGCCATCAGCATATCAACAAGGACCAACTTTCTCCACTGTTTAAGATGATTGATGTGGTAAATTTGCCAAGTGTTTCCCCCATCCATTTGCAACACCTCGATGTTCGCAACCTGCCGTGTAACCTCTCATGGTCCTTGCCATTTGGACAGTATGTTTGAGACTTTTGAGAAACTTATACATCATATTTTTAAGCATCTGTGGCAGTGGAGATGTGGTTGAGTGTCAGCATGTGTTGAACCGGCATGTATCCTGTATGTGATCATGGCAAGTTTACTTATGTTTGCTTTTGTTTGTCCTTTCATGAGAAAAAGAGAACACTGTGTGTGTGAGTGTGAGTGTGAGAGAGAGAGAGAGAGAGAGAGAGAGCGAGAGCGAGAGCGGGACAGAGCTGACAGAGTTTGCACATAACACACGCACACCCACACATGCCAGAGCACGAGCTTGGAAAGTGTTAAACTTGAGTATGGAGAAAGCCCCAAAATACTGGGATTGTGTTTTATTTTGGTGTTTCTGTTGAGTGTTGAAAGTTCACTGAAAAGCGCTAGTGTGTCTAAAATAATATCAACTAATCTTCGACTAAGGTTAAACACTCAACATGGTAAACATTCAGCTTGTTCAGTCTGTTGAGTGTAGGATGTTTAGTCATTCTTCCTTCATAGTTAGTACAACCCCAATTCCAAAAAAGTTGGGACACTGTGTGAAATGTAAATAAAAACAGAATGCAATATTTGCTAAATATTTTTAAAACAAATTGCCATATTAGCATTTATTAATAATTACTAATGATATACATTTTTTATTGTGATTACACAAAAATATTTAAAATATATATATATATATATATATTATTATATAAACATTATTGTGCCACATAAAACCCTGGGTTAGTCTTAGCAACTACAGCAAAATGCTATAAAATAAAATAATTAATAAATAAATAATTCAGCAAACAAATAGAAATGAAAGACAACAAATGTTATGATTCACATTATATTATACTCCATTGTTCCTATCAGAGATACAACTCAATTTTGAAAATAATATTTTTTTTTGTTAAGAAAAGAAAAATAATTAAAATTCAATAACTTTTTGATTGTAGGAGTTACTCATGTAAAACCAAATATACTAGGATACAGTTCATTATTGCAATCAACTAAAACAAATAGATTTTAAAACTTCTGTTTGTTTTATTTTATTATTTTTTTAAAGAAATGTGTTTTACATGAGTAACTCCTACAATAAAAAAATGTAGCAATAAAAACCACTTTTTTTGACAACATTTTGCTGTAGTTGCTATATCAATATGACAGGATCGCTACTTAACAATCAGACAGGTTTTAAGGAAAATATTTGGAACTACTATGTTAATGCTAGCTCACATAATCAGTTAGTGTGAGGGAAAAATGTATTTACACCAATTTGAAACTTATTTGAAATTTAAAATCCTCTGAAGCTGAGCCAGGAAAACAAGGTGTGTAAATGTCCATATGAGTTCTAAGTTACGTGAACATGATATAAGAACAGCTAACATACTCTGCATAGCACTGTAAACCCAGCCAGCTAAACCCATACAATGATAGCTTAGTTGTGCCTCCCCTTGGCTAGCGACACCAAACTAGCCTAGTCTCGTGTTAGATAGCCAAAAGTTTGATATTTTATCGGTCTGGTAGTCCTGCAAACAGTGATAACACCCGAGGCAAGTTTTATGATAAATCTAACTATTTGTTTGATTATGTTATACATTGACAGCTAAGTCACCACAGCTTACATAAAACAAAACTTTAGGCTACTAGCTGAACTGAGAACATTGAGCTGGAGAATTGGCCATTATTTTTCTCATGTTTTACTACCTGTACCGTCGAGGTGGGAATTGTGGTTCATATCAAGTAAGTCCATCAGCAAGGTTTTTTACAAACAGATTATGAAAGTTTACGCAGTCATTCTGAGTAGTTAGCTGTTTTCAGCTTTCATTCATGAAACTGCCATTGTATTATGGGTTTTGAGGATTTTTCATCATGTAGGCCTAGTAATAATGGAAATAGGTATCTGATATAATGCTGGTTTGACATTTGAGTGGCTGGATTATTCATGTGCAGACTATATGGTAAATCAAATCGAAACTCTTCCTTCTCGTTTTCACATTGTTTAAGCATTAGCCCTCACATGCAAGAAAAATGCTTGGAAACAGTCTATTTAGAAGTACGTTTTTAAAAGTTTTTGATGGAGAAGAATATGGGCTCAGAACCGGATGATTAACAGTCCAGCTAGCGCCCCTGGAGAGTACATCTTTTATTTATTATTATTATTGTTAATGAGTTAGTTAATTTTATTTTCATTCTTACTCAGATACCACTTTATGATTGCATGAGATTATTTGGTATCACTGGTGATAGTGGGCACTGCTGTTTGAGAGAGATTGAGATTTTCCCCGATAAATAAATGACCAAGTATAATATTTTTGTCTCATTTGTTTAATTTGGTTCTCTTTATCTACTTTTAGGACTTGTGTGAAAATCGGATTTAGGTCATATTTATGCAGAAATATAGAAAATTCTAAAAACTTTCAAGCACCACTGAACAAAGACCAATGGGTACCAGGCATTCTAGACTTTAAAGCACATTTTTAACACTTTTTTAATAACAATATAGCATTATAACATCTTTCACTTACCTCCTCTCATTGTCATCCAAATGGACAAACAGCACATTCTTAGAAATGGCCTTAGCCAAGGCTGTCATTGTCTTGTAGTCCTTTGGGATTACCTGGATACATATAAACAACATTTAAAATGCATCCGGCCACAACAGTAATAAGAAATATTATTGCTACCGCTTCCAAAAATAACAAGAAAATATAAGTTAATGTTAACAGCAAGCTCAAAACAATACGCTGTGGGAAGCACAGTCAAGCGCATACCGCGCGTGACCAGTATCTGAGGCTTATGTAACATCATGCCTATTTCAGGTGATATGGCAATTAAGCGCATTGTGTGATGTAAAAATGGCACCTATGAACAACATGCCCCAGTATGACAAAGCTACGCAATGTCTTGTTCCCTTCTCAGGGAACAGGGTTAAATGTGTAAACCAGACATTCCCTTTCAAAGGGAACTCACTTCACACTTCACGCTGTGGAAACGAGTTATACCCACTCCATCATACTGAGGGTATGACAGAGTGGGTCCGAGCCCGAGGGTCACTAAAAGACACTTGAGCCCAGGATTGAATCCATGTCCAAACTGTAATATCAAATGAATGTGTGCGGCGTAGACCATCCCGCCACAGCACACACATCCTGTAAGTATGCCCCTTCGGATAAAAGCCTTTAAGCGATGGAGATTGTCTCCACTATCCAATTGGAGATGTGCTGTTTTGACACTGCATCACCTCTACTGTCATCACCAAAGCAGACCAGCAACTGCTCCGACTTACGCCACTGGCCGGAACGGTAGACGTAAGTACAGAGAGCCCTTACTGGACACATTAGGTGCAGTTTCTCTTGTTCCAGTGTGAGGAACAGAGGAGGGCTCGGTTTCTCACTATCTGCAACACTACCGGATTTGCAACAGACGTAGGCACATAGGAATATAATCCAGCCTAGGATATAGGAAGGCCTTGGCTAATCACAGGGCAAAGTCAAGGCAAGACTTTCGTCGGCAGAGAGAGCTTGTAGATCTTTCTACTCGCTTGAGAGATGTCAGCACCAGCAGAAGAGCTACCTTTAGAGTCTGAAGCTTCTCCGAGGCTGAATCTAAGGGCTCAAATGGGGCGACTGACAGACCTTCCAGGACCACAGGAATGTATGTGTGTTCTGCAAATGGGCCTCAGCTGCCTGACACCATGCATAAACCTCGATGTTAGAGGATGTTACCATCACTAGGGGCATGGCTGGCCAAAATGGCGGCCACGTAGACCCTGGTTGTAGAAGGAGCCAACCCTGCTGAGAAACATCCTTGTAAGAACTCCAGGACTGTAGCTATTGCGCAGTTCACTGGGTCTAGCTGACGTTCCTGACACCACAAGACAAAAAGTTGCCACTTGCGTGCATACAATTTCCTTGTAGATGGTGCTCTAGTGTCCAACATAGTCTCTACAACCTCAGTTGTGAGACTAGAATCTATGAGCTGGTGGCCCTCAGCGGCCAGACCCACAGTTTCCATAGTTCTGCCCGAGGGTGATAAATCAGCCCTCGGGCTTGAGACAGTAGATCCCTGTGGATGGGAATCTCCCAAGGAGTGCTGTCTAGTAGGGATATTATCTCCGAGAACCATATTCAAGCTGGCCAATAAGGTGTTACTAGCAGCAGACGTAGATGGTCTTGGCAAACTCTTGCTAGAACTTGTGGGAGCAGAGCAATTGGGGGAAAAGCGTATAGACGTGACCTCAGCCACGTGTGCAGCATGGTGTCCAGCCCCAATAGTGTGGGAGGAGTGAGGGCGAACTACAGTGGGCAGTGTGTTGTCTCCTCGGAGGCTAACACATCCACTTCAGCTTGGCCAACCCTCCGCCATATGGACTCCACAACTTGTCGATGGAGCCTCCAATCCCTAGGCCTCAGCCCCTGCCTCGACAGGATGTCTGCCCTCACTGACAAAAACTTTCCCTCTGCCCAGAGAAGAATTAGTTGTGCCTGCCTGAACAGGGGCCGTGAAAGTAACCCTCCCTGGTGGTTGGTATACGAGACCACCGTTGTGTTGTCTGTCACAACTAACACATGGTGACCTCTCAATTGAGGAAGAAAGAATTTCAGTGCTAGAAATACAGCCTGCATTTCTAGGTGATTTATATGCCACATCAGATGAGGGCCGTAAGCTAGACAGCCATCTAAGACCATGTTCTAGTTCGTGAGGGCGGCGTCTGTTATTACCGTCTTCTGATAAGGAGACACCCCTAGAAAGTGACCCGAGGCTAGAAACTGGGGACACCTCCAAATTCTCAGTGCACGTAGGCATCACTGCGTGACATTGATTACTCTCAGAGGTTTCATCCTGGGATCAAACCCCCAACTTTTCAGCACCACTGAAACGCTCTTATGTGCAATAGGCCCAATGGTATGACATTGGCTGCTGCTGCCATAAGCCCCAAGAGTCTCTCATAGGAGGGGATGCCCAGATCCAGGTTTATCTTGCTCAATGTTGATAGGATTGACCCTACACATGTAGGGGATAGAAATGCCCTTATCATAGTTGAATCCCATATAATCCCTAGAAAAGCTGTTGTCTGCACTGGAGAAAGCATACTTTTTTTGAGGTACAACCTGAGCCCTAAGCCCTTCATTTGGTTGAGAACAACATCTCGATGTTGAATTGCCAGTTCCCTGGATCGTGCTAGAATTAACCAGTCTTCCAGGTAGTTTAGTACACGGATATCGAGTTGCAAGGGAGCCAGAATGGCATCCATGCACTTTGTGAAGTTGCAAGGGGATAAAGCTAGCCTGAAGGGAAGAATCCAGGATTGGTATGCATTGTCTCCAAATGCGAACCTCAGGAACTTCCTGTGACTGGTCGATATTTTTATGTGGAAATATGCGTCTTTTAGATCTATCGTCACAAACCAGTCCTCAAACTGAAGATGTAGAACGATAAGTTTGAGCATCGGCATCTTGAACCTATATGTCTGAAGGGTACGGTTTAAATGACACAGATCTAAAATTGGCCACATACTCCCATTTTTTTGTAGATCACAAAATAATGGCTGTAAAAACCTCCCTCCCTCAGGGAATGGGGTACATGTTCTATGGCCCCTTTGTCCAAGAGGGATCT